>VHIU01000368.1:0-80869 GCA_010577795.1 Isatis tinctoria
GTTTCTAAGAAAAAACTATTTTCGTAAAACTTCTTGTTAAAAATAGAACGCGAAGCATGGGATACAAAGTTTGGTTCCAAAAGAGAACTTTAATGTGTACCTATAAAAGCTTAGAAAGCATATTTGGGGTCCAAAAAATGTCTTACGAGGTTTCTAAGCAAAACTATTTCGCAAACTTCTTATAAAGGTGAGAACGTGAAGCATGGGACAAGTTGTGTTCCAAAAGAGAACTTTAATGTGTACCGTATAAAAGCTTAGAAAGCAATTTGTGGTCCAAAAAAATCTATGACGTTTCTAAGCAAAAACTATTTTCGCAAAACTTCTTGTAAAAATAGAACGGAAGCATGGATACAAGTTTGTGTTCCAAAAGAGAACTTTAATGTGTACCTTATAAAAGCTTAGAAAGCATATTGGGGGTCCAAAAAATGTCCTACGAGGTTTTTAAACAAAACTATTTTCCCAAAACTTCTAATAAAGATAGAACGCGAAGCAGGGATACAAGTTTGGGTTCCAAAAGAGAACTTTAATGTGTACCTTATAAAAGCTTAGAAAGCATATTAGGGGGTCCAAAAATGTCTTACGAGGTTTTAAGCAAAAAATATTTTCGCAAAACTTCTTATAAGGTAGAACGTGAAGCATGGGATACAAGTTTGTGTTCCAAAAGAGAATTTTAAGTGGTACCTTATAAAAGCTTAGAAAGCATATTTGGGGTCCAAAAAATATCCTATGACGTTCTAAGCAAACTATTTTCGCAAAACTTCTTGTAAAAAATAGAACGCGAAGCATGGGATACAAGTTTGTGTTCCAAAAGAGAACTTTAATGTGTACCTTATAAAAGCTTAGAAAGCATATTGGGGTCCAAAAAATGTCCTATGAGGTTTCTAAACAAACCTTTTCCCAAAACTTCTAATAAGGATAGAACGCAGCATGAGATACAAGTTTGTGTTCCAAAAGAGAACTTTAATGTGTATCTTAAAAAAGCTTAGAAAGCATATTTGGGGTCCAAAAATGTCTTATGAGGTTCTAAGCAAAACTATTTTCGCAAAACTTCTTGAAAAAATAGAACGCGAAGCATGGGATACAAGTTGTCTTCCAAAAGAGAACTTTAATATGTACCTTATAAAAGTTAGAATGCATATTTAAGATCCACAAATGTCCTTGAGGTTTCTAAAAAAAACTATTTTCGCAAAACTTCTTAATAAGGTAGAACGCGAAGCATGGGATACAAGTTGTGTTCCAAAGGAGAACTTAATGTGTACCTATAAAAGCTTAGAAAGCATATTAGGGGTCCAAAAATGTCCTATGATGTTTCTAAACAAAACTATTTTTCCAAAACTTCTTATAAAGATAGAACGCGAAGCATGGGATACAAGTTTGTGTTCCAAAGAGAACTTTAATGTGTACCTTATAAAGCTTAGAAAGCATATTTGGGGTCCAAAAAATGTCCTATGAGGTTTCTAAACAAAATATTTTCCCAAAATCTAATAAAGATAGATTGCGAAGCATGGGATACAAGTTTGTGTTCAAAAGAGAACTTTAATGTGTACCTTATAAAAGCTTAAAAGCATATTTGGCTTCCAAAAAATGGTATGATGTTTCTAAGCAAAACTATTTTCGCAAAACTTCTTATAGAACGTGAGCATGGGATACAAGTTTGTGTTCCAAAAGAGAACTTTAATGTGTACCTTATAAAAAGCTTAGAAAGCATATTTGGGGTCCAAAAAATATCCTACGAGGTTTCAAGCAAAACTATTTTCGCAAAACTTCTGTAGAAATAGAACGCGAAGCATGGGATACAGTTTGTTTTCCAAAAGAGAACTTTAATGTGTACCTTATAAAAGCTTAGAAAGCATATTTGGGGTCCAAAAAATGTCCTATGAGGTTTCTAACAAAACTATTTTCCCAAAACTTCTAAAAAGATAGAACGCGAAGCATGGGATACAGTTTGTGTTCCAAAAGAGAACTTTAATGTGTACCTTAAAAAAGCTTAGAAAGCATATTTGGGGTCCAAAAAATGTCTATGAGGTTTCTAAGCAAAACTATTTTCGCAAAACTTCTTGTAAAAATAGAACGCGAAGCATGGGATACAAGTTTGTGTTCCAAAAGAGAACGTTCTAATGTACTAACCTTATAAAAGCTTAGAAATCATATTTGGGATCCACAAAATATCCTTGAGGTTTCTAAAAAAACTATTTTCGCAAAACTTCTTAATAAGGAAAACGCGAAGCATGGGATACAAGTTTGTGTTCCGAAGGAGAACTTAATGTGTACCTTATAAAAGCTTAGAAAGCATATTAGGGGTCCAAAAAATGTCCTATGATGTTTCTAAACAAAACTATTTTTCCAAACTCTTCTTATAAGATAGAACGCGAAGCAGGAATACAAGTTTGTGTTCCAAAAGAGAACTTTAATGTGTACCTTATAAAAGCTTAGAAACATATTTGGGTCCAAAAAATGTCTTATGAGGTTTCTAAGCAAAACTATTTTCGCAAAACTTCTTAATATGTAGAACGCGAAGCATGGGATACAGTTTGTGTTCCAAAGGCGAACTTTAATGTGTACCTTATAAAAGGTTAGAAAGCATATTTGGGGTCCAAAAAATGTCCAATGATGTTTTAAACAAAACTATTTTCCAAAACTTCTTATAAAGATTGAACGCGAAGCATTTGATACAAGTTTGGTGTTCCAAAAGAGAACTTAAATGTGTACCTTATAAAAGCTTAGAAAGCATAGTTGGGGTCCAAAAATGTCCTATGAGGTTTTCTAGCAAAACTATTTTTGCAAAACTTCTTGTAAAGTAGAACGCGAAGCATGATACAAGTTTGTGTTCCAAAAGAGCATTTATGTGTACCTTATAAAAGCTTAAAAAGCATATTTGGGGTCCACAAAAGGTCCTACGAGGTTTCTAGTAAAACTATTTTCCGCAAAACTTCTTATAAAGGTAGAACGCGAAGCATGGGATCAAGTTTGTTGTTCCAAATGGGCACTTTAATGTGTACCTCATAAAAGGTTAGAAAGCATATTTGGGGTCCAAAAAATGTCTTATGAGGTTCTAAGCAAAACTATTTTCGCAAAACTTCTTATAAAGGTAGAACGTGAAGCATGAGATACAAGTTTGTGTTCCAAAAGAGAACTTTAATGTATACCTTATAAAAGCTTAGAAAGCATATTTGGGGTACAAAAAATATCCTATGACATTTCTAACTGATATAAGACTCGGTGGTGAGACTTATATGCGGTCTGGATCAAGGGGGAGGATGGAACCACACGCTGGCTTTGACGCTCTCTTCGTGATGGTTGTGTTGGATGGATGATGGTTCGACAAGACTTGGGACGCAAGGCTTGAAGTTGATATGGATTCCTCAAGCTGGCACGAGGCTCTCTCTTGAAGGAACGGTTGATGGAGGTTGATGATGGATCGATGGCACCACAAGGAGGATGAAAGACTCTTGATACAGCAACGCTTCTCTTGGCTACTCTCCTTCACACAAGAACAGCAAGAACCTTTCTTAGGCGGGGCTAAGAACTCGGGTTGAACTGCGTTATTTTATTGATAGTAGGTCTGCAAAATAATACACGGCTGCAAGGGAGCTTTATAATAGCTCTATCAGCTAGCCCTAAGGCCGACTCAACAGAAAAGGAAAGCTTACAACTCGTAAATGAAATGAAAAGCAAAATAAACAAAAAGGAAACATTGTCTTTAACCGTAATGAAACAACTAAAATAAGCTAACTAAGACTCGATCTCTGGTTGCTGGTGAGCCCCTTAACCACTGGGAGATGCGTCCTTACCTGCACAAACCGTAAATAATGAAAATACCTTTCTCTTGGGTTGGTTTGATTTGGTGATCCTTTGACGTGGTCTTGATCGGCTCTTCCTTGTTCTCGAAGTCTTTCTCTCTCCTCTTTGGGTCTTGTTCGTTGCTTTCTCCTGAGCTTCCAGTTCAATATCAGCTCTTGATGACTCTAGTACCTGCCAAGGAGTAGACTTACATTGCTCTGTTTGGTATTGCTCATCTTGTAGGTTGAGTCGCGCGAAGTCTTCGGTAAGGTCAGGTTCTTTAGTTGAGTTCTCTTCAGGTGGTTCCGGTCTTAAGCATTGGAACTCTTGAGTGTTGATAGTGCAGCCACGGCTCCATTGAATCCTTCTCTGAGTCGTCTAGTCTTGGACCGGTCATGGGTGATTCATTGACAATGGGGATGATGGGTTCTAGTTGGTCCGGTTGCATGTCCACATCATTCCCTCCCTCTTCTAAAGGTTTTGTCCTCAAACTGTATCTTCTGCGTCATAAGGAGAAAGATCAGTAACATTAAAACTATTAGACACTTTCATATCACCTGGCAGCTCCAGCTTGTATGCATTGTTGTTGATACGCTCTATCACTCTGAAAGGTCCATCTCCACGTGGTGCAAGTTTGGAACTCTTTGATTAGGGAACCTCTCCTGTCTGAAATGTAACCACACCCATTCTCCTGGTTCGAACACTATCTCTTTGCGTCCTTATCAGCTTGTTTCTTATAGTTCTTCGGTCTTCTTTAAGATGTTCTCCCTACCTTCTCATGAAGCTTCTTAACAAACTCACTTTTCCTGACACCATCTAGATTAACTTGCTCAATTTGGGGAATTGGCGTAAGATCAAGTGGGGTTAGTGGATTAAATCCATAAACAATTTCAAATGGTGACATCTTAGTAGCAGAATGAGTAGCATGGTTGTAAGCAAATTCGATAAATGGCAAACAATCTAACCATGTCTTTAAATTGCGACCAAGAGTTACTCTTAAAAGTGTAGAGAGAGTACGGTTTACCACTTCTGTTTGCCCATCTGTTTGAGGATGGCAAGTCGTGGAAAATAGCAGCTTGGTTCCAAGTTTTCTCCATAGGGTCCTCCAGAAATGGCTGAGGAATTGGTGTCACGGTCAGAGACTATGGTTCTTGGCACTCCATGTAACGTACCACCTCTTTGAAAAACAAATCCGCGGTTTGTGTAGCATCATTGGATTTGTCACAAGGTATGAAGTGTGCCATCTTGGAGAAACGATCCACAACAACAAGAATAGAATCCTTGTGTCTGATCTTGGGCAGCCCTAACACAAAGTCCATAGACACATCCACCCAAGGTGCGTTAGGAATAGGCAAAGGTAAATAAAGTCCATGAGGGTGTAACCTGGACTTGGCTTTATGACACGGCACACATCTAGAGCAATGCTTCTCTACGTCTTTCTTCAAATGTGGCCAAAAGAAATGATCAACTATCACAGCCAACGTCTTGTCTACACCGAAGTGTCCCATAAGTCCTCCTCCATGTGCTTCCGTGAGTATCAAATCTCGCATTGAGCATTGAGGAATGCATAATCTCTTATCCCTGAAAAGAAAGCCATCATGTAAGTAGAAAGATCCAAAAGCTCCTTTGCCGCATGCTTGATAAGCTTCTCCCAGCTCCGGATCATCCTTGTACAGCTCCTTCATGTGTTCAAACCCAAGTACTTTGGCCTCCATGGTAGATATGAGAATGAATCGCCTGGATAATGCATCAGCCACCACATTCTCCTTTCCTTTCTTGTACTTGATTGCATAAGGGAATTTCTACGAACTCCAACCACTTGGCATGTCGTCTCTTCAAGGAAGTTTGGCCTCTTAGATGTTTCAATGTCTCGTGATCAGTATGGATTATGAACTCCTTGGGAAGCAAGTAATGTTGCCATGTTTCTAAGGCACGGACCAATGCATACAACTCCTTGTCATATGTTGGGTAGTTGAGTGTAGCTCCACTCAGTTTCTCACTAAAGAATGCCACGGGTCTCTTTCTTTGGTGTAGCACAGCTCCTATGCCCAGCCCGGATGCATCACACTCTACTTCAAACATTTCTTCAAAGTCTGGTAGAGCAAGAACCGGTGCTTCAGTCAGCTTCTCCTTTTACGTGTTGAAAGCTGCTTCTTGCGAGGGTCCCCATGAGAATGGCACATTCTTCTTGATCACAGCAGTAAGTGGGGCAGCAAGAGTACTGAAGTCTCGCACAATCTCCTGTAGAGCTAGCCAATCCGTGGAAGCTTCTCACATGTCCGATTGTTGTTGGTGTGGGCCATTCCTTGATCGCTTTGATCTTCTCCTCATCCACTCTTAAACCCTGTTCACTGACAACAAATCCTAAAAAGACAAGCTCATTAGTACAAAAGGTGCACTTCTTAAGGTTGGCATATAGACCTTCCTTGCGAAGTGTTTTAAGCACTAGTTCAAGATGTTGTAGATGATCACTTAGGTTCTTACTATAGATAAGTATGTCATCGAAATAGACAACTACAAATTTACTTATGTAAGCTCGAAGAACCTGGTTCATAAGGCGCATGAAGGTACTTGGTGCATTGGTCAAACCAAATGGCATGACTAGCCACTCATATAGCCCTTGCTTGGTCTTGAAGGCAGTCTTCCACTCGTCTCCTTCTTTCATGCGGACTTGGTGGTAACCGCTTTTCAAGTCCACCTTTGAGAAGAGTGTTGATCCACTCAGCTCGTCTAACATGTCGTCTAGGCGCGGAATGGGATGCCTGTACTTGATGGTGATGTTGTTGATGGCTCTACAGTCCACACACATCCTCCACGTTCCATCTTTCTTAGGTACAAGCAAGACTGGTACCGCGCATGGGCTTAAGCTCTCTCGTATGTATCCTTTGTCCATTAGGTCTCGCACTTGCCGCTCTAGTTCCTTGGACTCTTCAGGGTTCATACGGTATGCTGCCTTGTTTGGTAAGGCTGAGCCTGGCACGAGATCAATCTGGTGCTCTATGCCACGTATAGGAGGAAGTCCAGGCGGTATGTCTTCCGGGAACACATCTTGGACCGTCTACAAGGTCTGAATTTCTAAAGGTACTCTTAACTCGTTGGTACCTGTCCAAACACTCTTTGTAAACCATTAGTAGCACAGTGCCCTTGGCACCAAGGGTCTTACAAACGTCTCTGGAAGTTAAATAGAGACTTGGTTTACTTACCTTAGGTCCTTTGTTCATATGGATATACATCTCGTGAACTTCAGTTGGACTAAGTGGGGCAAGATTGAACTTACGGCCATTGTGTGCAAAAGAGTAATGGTTGGTGCGCCCATCATGTATAGCTCTTCGATCAAATTGCCAAGGCCTTCCAAGTAGGAGGTGTCCAGCTTGCATGGGCAATATGTCGCACATGATCTCGTCTTGGTAGTTGCCAATGCTAAAGGGTACAACCACTTGTTCAGTGACCTTCAACTCCACGTTCTCATTGAGCCATTGAAGAGGATAGGGTCTCGGATGTTTGGTTCGCTCCAAACCTAGCTTATCCACAAGAACTTGACTTGCAACATTAGTACAAGAACCACCGTCTATCACTAAGCTACATACCTTGCCTTTGATGGTGCATTTGGTGTGGAATAGGTTCTCTCTTTGTGCTTGCTCGGTTGGGTTTACTTGAGCACTTAGCACACGCCTAGTGACCAGAGTTCTCCATGATCCGGATATACAGATCTTCCTCTTGATCAGTTAGATTCAGCTCGTTCTCATCTTCAGTCTCATAATCTCCAGTAGAAGTAATGAGCATCACGCGTGGTTGGGGCAATCTCTAGCCATGTGACCTCTTCCCTGACACTTAAAACAAATAATGTCACGGGTCCTTGATTGAGTACTAGGGAACTTACCTTGCTCTCCACGGTTTGGTTTGGAGTCTCATTGGTTTTGCTCTTGAATCGAGAATCTATCTCAACCGCTTTGCCCTTGTCTTGAGTTTTGGAAGTGCTTGCAACCCACGGTTGTGAGTTTCGGTTTCGTTGGCTAAGTGATGTCTTGCGCTTAATCTGCTGCTCGGTCATGACAGCCAAATGTAGCAATTCGTAGAGTCCATTGTACTGAGCTCTCTCCACTTTCCTAGCTATCCTGTCTTGCAAGCCATCAATGAATTGCGCCATAAGAGCCTCCTCGGATTCTTCTAGCTCCAAAGAGTTCATCAGCTTCTCGAATTCTTCAAAGTAATCCTCCACACTTCTTGTTCCCTGAGACAACTTACGAAATCGTTTTTTGCAAATCTCTATGGAAGTGTTCAGGAATGTACCTAGCCCTTAGAAGGCTTTTCATGTCTAGCCAAGCTAGTATGGGTCCAAAACGTTGCCTCCTTCTCTCGGCTACGGTTCTATCCCACCAAGCTAGAGCGTTCTCCGGTCAATTGAGCTGCTGCCACAGCTACCTTCTTCCTCTCATTGTATCCGTAGCACTCAAAGATGTGCTCTAGTCTCCTTTCCCAATCTAGGTAAGCTTCGGGATCAGACTTTCCTGCAAAAGTAGGAGGAGTTAGTTTAATACCATACTTGTTGTCTCGGACATCATCATCTCGGCCTTGGTTTCTCCTATAAGGTTCGTGTCTCCTCTGGTTATTCTCCTATAACCGTCGGGTGGATCCTCTTCTTGATCAGTTTGATCATCTTCTTCATGTTCTTGGCGTGGTTGTACAATGGGATTGCCTCGTATGGGTCCTCGCCTAGGTTGTTCCAAGCATCCAATGCGTTCACCAAACTCGGTGCGCATGGTGCCAACTTGTTGCCCAACTTGCCTCATCTCCTCACGCAAGGCATTGAGCACTTGCATCATGGTGTCTGGTGGTGCGTTGTCTCCCATGTGCCTCCTTGTTCCTTGCAACACTTAACACACGGTTAAAAATACCACAGAAGAAAAAGAAAAGAGACTTTAAAACAAAGGAAAGATAACAAAGAAGTAAAGAGCTCGACAAGACAATTAAAAAGGAAACTCGGCAAACAAATGGAAAGAACTAAAACGAAAAAAGGCAAACCTAGGGGTCGACACAACTTGACCTATGAATCCTAGGGTGACAAACTTGGCGGCTATGGAGGCTAATAAGATCTAGCAACCTAACCACAAGCAATAACACTCCAAGACACAAAAGACAACCGAAATCTACTCTTAAACAAGCCGCAACAAGAACACAAACTATGGTCTATATTTTTTTTTTTTTTTTTTTGAAAAGAAAACTAGCAACTTAACAATGATCCAAGCAGACACGATTTTTTTTTTTTTTTTTTTTGACTAAGATCTAAATAAGAACGAAACGCAAAAGACAGAAAATAAATCAATCGACCTAAACAAGAACACAAAGAAGAACAAGAAATCGTAAAGGATAGAAAACCAAAGGTGGAACCTTTGGCTCTGATACCAAAATGATATAAGACTCGGTGGTGAGACTTATATGCGGTCTGGATCAAGGGGGAGGATGGAACCACACCGCTGGCTTTGACGCTCTCTCGTGATGGTTGTTGGATGGATGATGGTTCGACAAGACTTGGGACGCAAGGCTTGAAGTTGATATGGATTCCTCAAGCTGGCACGAAGGCTCTCTCTTGAGGAACGGTTGATGGAGGTTGATGATGGATCGATGGCACCACAAGGAGGATGAAAGACTCCTTGATACAGCAACGCTTCTCTTGGCTACTCTCCTTCACACAAGAACAAGCAAGAACACTTTCTTAGGCGGCGGCTAAGAACTAGGTTGAACTGCGTTATTTTATTGATAGTAGGTCTGCAAAATAATACACGGCTGCAAGGGAGCTTTATAATAGCTCTATCAGCTAGCCCTAAGGCCGACTCAACAGAAAAGGAAGCTTACAACTCGTAAATGATGAAAAGCAAAAATAAAACAAAAAGGAAACATTGTCTTTAACCGTAATGACACCTAAAATAAGCTAACTAAGACTCGATCTCTGGTTGCTGGTGAGCCCCTTAACCACTGGGAGATGCTCCTTACCTGCACAAACCGTAAATAATGAAAATACCTTCTCTTGGGTTGGTTTGATTTGGTGATCCTTTGACGTGGTCTTGATCGGCTCTTCCTTGTTCTCGAAGTCTTTCTCTCTCTCCCTCTTTGGGTCTTGTTCGTTGCTTTCTCCTTGAGCTTCCAGTTCAATATCAGCTGCTTGATGACTCTAGTACCTGCCAAAGGAGTAGACTTACATTGCTCTGTTTGGTATTGCTCATCTTGTAGGTTGAGTCGCGCGAAGTCTTCGGTAAGGTCAGGTTCTTTAGTTGAGTTCTCTTCAGGTGGTTCCGGTCTTAAGCATTGGAACTCTTGAGTGTTGATAAGTGCAGCCACGGCTCCATTGAATCCTTCTCTGAGTCGTCTAGTCTTGGACCGGGTCATGGGTGATTCATTGACAATGGGGATGATGGGTTCTAGTTGGTCCGGTTGCATGTCCACATCACTAACTAAAACTATTTTCGCAAAACTTCTTGTAAAAATAGAACGCGAAGCATGGGATACAAGTTTGTGTTCCAAAAGAGAACTTTAATGTGTACCTTATAAAAGCTTTGAAAGCATATTTGGGGTCCAAAAAATGTCCTATGAGGTTTCTAACAAAACTATTTTTTCCCAAAACTTCTAATAAGATAGAACGCGAAGCATGGGATACAAGTTTGTGTTCCAAAACAGAACTTTAATGTGTACCTTAAAAAAGCTTAGAAAGCATATTTGGGGTCCAAAAAATGTCTTATGAGGTTTCTAAGCAAAACTATTTTCGCAAAACTTCTTGTAAAAATAGAACGCGAAGCATGGAATTCGAGTTTGTGTTCCAAAGAGAACTTCAATATATACCTTATAAAAGCTTAGAATGCATATTTGGGATCCACAAAATGTCCTTTGAGGTTTCTAAACAAAACTATTTTCGCAAAACTTCTTAATAAGGTAGAACGCGAAGCATGGGATACAAGTTTGTGTTCCAAAGGAAAACATTAATTTGTACCTTATAAAAGCTTAGAAAGCATATTAGGGGTCCAAAAAATGTCCTATGATGTTTCTAAACAAAACTATTTTTCCAAAACTTCTTATAAAGATAGAACGCGAAGCATGGTATACAAGTTTGTGTTCCAAAAGAGAACTTTAATGTGTACCTTATAAAAGCTTAGAAAGCATATTTGGGGTCCAAAACATGTCCTATGAGGTTTCTAAACAAAACTATTTTCCCAAAACTTCTAATAAAGATAGATTGCGAAGCATGGGATACAAGTTTGTGTTCCAAAAGAGAAATTAATGTGTACCTTATAAAAGCTTTGAAAGCATTTTGGGTTCAAAAAATGTGTTATGAGGTTTCTAAGCAAAACTATTTTCGCAAAACTTTCTTATAGAACGTGAAGCATGGGATACAAGTTTGTGTTCCAAAAGAGAACTTTAATGTGTACCTTATAAAAGCTTAGAAAGCATATTTGGGGTCCAAAAAATATCCTATGAGGTTTCTAAGCAAAACTATTTTCGCAAAACTTCTTGTAGAAATAGAACGCGAAGCATGGGATACAAGTTTGTGTTCCAAAGAGAACTTTAATGTGTACCTTATAAAAGCTTAGAAAGCATATTTGGGGTCCAAAAAATGTCCTATGAGGTTTCTAAACAAAACTATTTTCCCAAAACTTCTAATAATGATAGAACGCGAAGCATGGGATACAAGTTTGTGTTCCAAAAGAGAACTTTAATGTGTACGTTAAAAAAGCTTAGAAACCATATTTGGGGTCCAAAAAATGTCTTATGAGGTTTCTAGGCAAAACTATTTTCGCAAAACTTCTTGTAAAAATAGAACGCGAAGCATGGGATACAAGTTTGTGTTCCAAAAGAGAACCTTAATGTGTACCTTATAAAAGCTTAGAAATCATATTTTGGATCCACAAAATGTCCTTTGAGGTTTCTAAACAAAACTATTTTCGCAAAACTTCTTAATAAGGTAGAACGCGAAGCATGGAATACAAGTTTGTGTTCCAAAAGAGAACTTTAATGTGTACCTTATAAAAGCTTAGAAAGCATATTAGGGGTCCAAAAAATGTCCTATGATGTTTCTAAACAAAACTATTTTTCCAAAACTTCTTATAATGATAGAACGCAAAGCATGGAATACAAGTTTGTGTTCCAAAAGAGAACTTTAATGTGTACCTTATAAAAGCTTAGAAAGCATATTTGGGGTCCAAAAAATGTCTTATGAGGTTTCTAAGCAAAACTATTTTCGCAAAACTACTTAATAAGGTAGAACGCGAAGCATGGGATACAAGTTTGTGTTCCAAAGGCGAACTTTAATGTGTACCTTATAAAAGCTTAGAAAGCATATTTGGGGTCCAAAAAATGTCCGATGATGTTTTTAAACAAAACTATTTTCCAAAACCTTCTTATAAAGATGGACGCGAAGCATGGGATACAAGTTTGTGTTCCAAAAGAGAACTTAAATGTGTACCTTAAAAAGCTTAGAAAGCATAGTTGGGGTCCAAAAAATGTCATATGAGGTTTCTAAGCAAACTATTTTGCAAAATCTTGTATAAAGGTAGAACGCGAAGCATCGGAAACAAGTTTGTGTTCCCAAAGAGCAATTTAATGTGTACCTTATAAAAGCTTAGAAAGCATATTGGGATCCACAAAATGTCCTATGAGGTTCTAAGTAAAACTATTTTCGCAAAACTTCTTGTAAAAATAGAACGCGAAGCATGGATACAAGTTGTGTTCCAAAAGAGAACTTTAATATGTACCTTATAAAAGCTTAGAATGCATATTTGGGTCCACAAAATGTCCTTTGAGGTTTCTAAACAAAACTATTTTCGCAAAACTTCTTAATAAGGTAGAGTGCGAAGCATGGGATACAAGTTTGTGTTCCAAAGGAAAACATTAATGTGTACCTTATAAAAGCTTTGAAAGCATATTTGGGGTCCAAAAAATGTCCTATGATGTTTCTAAACAAAACTATTTTTCCAAAACTTCTTATAAAGATAGAACGCGAAGCATGGGATACAAGTTGTGTTCCAAAGAGAACTTTAATGTGAACCTTATAAAAGCTCAGAACGCATATTGGGGTCCAAAAATGTCCTATGAGGTTTGTAAACAAAACTATTTTCGCAAGACTTCATATAACGGTAGAGCGCGAAGCATGTGATACAAGTTTGTGTTCCAAAAGAATATTAGGGTCCAAAAAATGTCCTATGAGGTTTCTAAACAAAACTATTTTCCCAAAACTTCTAATAAAGATAGATTGCGAAGCATGGGATACAAGTTTGTGTTCCGAAAGAGAACTTTAATGTGTACCTTATAAAAGCTTAGAAAGCATATTTGGGTCCAAAAATGTGTTATGAGGTTTCTAAGCAAAACTATTTTCGCCAAACTTCTTATAGAACGTGACGAAGCAGGGATACAAGTTTGTGTTCCAAAAGAGAACTTTAATGTGTACCTTATAAAAGCTAGAAAATATTTGGGGTCCAAAAAATATCCTATGAGGTTTCTAAGCAAAACTATTTTCGCAAAAACTTCTTGTAGAATAGAACGCGAAGCATGGGATACAAGTTTGTGTTCCCAAAGAGAACTTTAATGGGTACCTTATAAAAGCTTAGAAAGCATATTTGGGGTCCAAAAATGTCCTATGGGTTTCTAAAAAAACTATTTTCCCAAAACTTCTAATAAAGATAGAACGCGAAGCATGGATACAAGTTGTGTTCCAAAAGAAACTTTAATGTGTACCTTATAAAAGCTTAGAAAGCATATTGGGGTCCAAAAAATGTCTCTATGAGGTTTCTAAGCAAAACTATTTCGCAAAACTTCTTAATAAGGTAGAACGCGAAGCATGGGATACAAGTTTGTGTTCCAAAGGCAACTTTAATGTGTACCTTATAAAAGCTTAGAAAGCATATTTGGGGTCCAAAAAATGTCCTATGATGTTTTTAAACAAAACTATTTTCCAAAACTTCTTATAAAGATTGAACGCGAAGCATGGGATACAAGTTTGTGTTCCAAAAGAGAACTTAAATGTGTACCTTATAAAAGCTTAGAAAGCATAGTTGGGGTCCAAAAAATGTCCTTGAGGTTCTAAGCAAAACTATTTTGCAAAACTTCTTGTAAAGGTAGAACGCGAAGCATGGGAAACAAGTTGTGTTCCAAAAGAAACTTTAATGTGTACCTTATAAAAGCTTAGAAGCATATTTGGGGTCCACAAAATGTCCTACGAGGTTCTAAGTAAAACTTTTTCGCAAAACTTCTTGTAAAGTAGAACGCGAAGCATGGGATACAGTTTGTGTTCCAAAAGGGCACTTTAATGTGTACCTTATAAAAGCTTAGAAAGCATATTTGGGGTCCAAAAAATGTCCTATGAGGTTTTTAAACAAAACTATTTCCCAAAACTTCTAATAAGATAGAACGCGAAGCATGGGATACAAGTTTGGTTCCAAAAGAGAACTTTAATGTGTACCTTATAAAAGCTTAGAAAGCATATTTGGGGTCCAAAAAATGTTTACGAGGTTTCTAAGCAAAACTATTTTCGCAAAAACTTCTTGTAAAGGTAGAACGCGAAGCATGGGATACAAGTTTGTGTTCCAAAAGGGCACTTTAATGTGTACTATAAAAGGTTTAGAAAGCATATTTGGGGTCCAAAAAATGTCCTATGAGGTTTCTAAGCAAAACTATTTCGCAACCAAAACTTCTAATAAAAGATAGAACGTGAAGCATGGGATACAAGTTTGTGTTCCAAAAGAGAACTTTAATGTGTACCTTATAAAAGATTAGAAAGCAATATTGGGGCCAAAAAATGTCCTATGAGTTTATAAAAAAACTATTTTCGCAAAACTTCTTGTAAAATAGAACGCGAAGCATGGGATACAAGTTTGTTCCATAAGAGAACTTTAATGTGTACCTTATAAAAGCTTAGAAAGCATATTTGGGGTCCAAAAAATGTCCTATGAGGTTTCTAAACAAAACTATTTTCCAAAACTTCTAATAAAGATAGAACGCGAAGCATGGGATACAAGTTTGTGTTCCAAAAGAGAACTTTAATGTGTACCTAATAAAAACTTAGAAAGCATATTTGGGGTCCAAAAAATGTCTATGAGGTTTCTAAGAAAAACTATTTTCGCAAAACTTCTTGTAAAAATAGAACGCGAAGCATGGGATACAATTTTGTGTTCCAAAAGAGAACTTTAATGTGTACCTTATAAAAGCTTAGAAAGCATATTTGGGGTCCAAAAAATGTCCTATGAGGTTCTAAACAAAACTATTTTCCCAAAACTTCTAATAAAGATAGAACGCGAAGCATGGGATACAAGTTTGTGTTCCAAAAGAGAACTTTAATGGGTACCTTAAAAAAGTTTAGAAAGCATATTTGGGGTCCAAAAAATGTCTTATGAGGTTTCTAAGAAAAACTATTTTCGCAAAACTTCTTGTAAAAAATAGAACGCGAAGCATGGGATACAAGTTTGTGTTCAAAAGAGAACTTTAATGTGTACCTTATAAAAGCTTAGAAATCATATTTGGGATCCACAAAATGTCCTTTGAGGTTTCTAAACAAAAATATTTTCGCAAAACTTCTTAATAAGGTAAAACGCGAAGCATGGGAAACAAGTTTGTGTTCCAAAGAGAACTTTAATGTGTACCTTATAAAAGCTTAGAAAGCATTTAGGGGTCCAAAAAATGTCCTATGATGTTTCTAAACAAAAACTTTTTTCCAAAACTTCTTATAAAGATAGAACGCGAAGCATGGGAATACAAGTTTGTGTTCCAAAGAGAACTTTAATGTGTACCTATAAAAGCTTCGAAAGCATATTGGGGTCCAAAAAATGTCTATGAGGTTCTAAGCATAACTATTTTCGCAAAACTTCTTGTATAAAATAGAACGCGAAGCATGGGATACAAGTTGTGTTCCAAAAGAGAACTTTAATGTGTACCTTATAAAGCTTAGAAAGCATATTTGGGGTCCAAAAAATATCTATGAGGTTTCTAAGCAAAACTATTTTCGCAAAACTTCTTATAAAAATAGAACGCGAAGCATGGGATACAAGTTGTGTTCCAAAAGAGAACTTTAATGTGTACCTTATAAAAGCTTAGAAAGAAAGCATATTTGGGGTCCAAAAAATGTCCTTTGAGGTTTCTAAGCAAAACTATTTCGCAAAACTTCTTGTAAAAATAGAACGCGAAGCATGGGATACAAGTCTGTGTTCCAAAAGAGAACTTTAATGTGTACCTTATAAAAGCTTAGAAAGCATATTTGGGATCCAAAAAGTCTTTGAGGTTTCTAAACAAAACTATTTTCATAAAACTTCTTAATAAGGTAGAACGCGAAGCATGGGATACAAGTTTGTGTTCCAAAGGAGAACTTTAAGGTGTACCTTATAAAAGCTTAGAAAGCATATTAGGGGTCCAAAAAATGTCCTATGATGATTCTAAACAAAACTATTTTTCCAAAACTTCTAATAAAGATTGAACGCGAAGCATGGGATACGAGTTTGTGTTCCAAAAGAGAACTTTAATGTGTACCTTATAAAAGCTTAGAAAGCATATTTGGGGTCCAAAAAATGTCCTATGAGGTTTCTAAGCAAAACTATTTTCGCAACACTTCTTATAAAGGTAGAACGCGAAGCATGGGATACAAGTTTGTGTTCCAAAAGAGAACTTTAATGTGTACCTTATAAAAGCTTAGAAATCATATTTGGGGTCCAAAAAATATCCTATGAGGTTTCTAAGCAAAACTATTTTTTGCAAAACTTCTTATAAAAATAGAACGCGAAGCATGGGATACAAGTTTGTGTTCCAAAAGAGAAATTTAATGTGTACCTTATAAAAGCTTAGAAAGCATATTTGGGGTCCAAAAAATGTCTTATGAGGTTTCTAAGCATAACTATTTTCGCAAAACTTCTTGTAAAAATAGAACGCGAAGCGTGGGATACAAGTTTGTGTTCCAAAAGATAACTTTAATGTGTACCTTATAATAGCTTAGAAAGCATATTTGGGATCCACAAAATGTCCTATGTGTTTCTAAACAAAACTATTTTTCCAAAACTTCTTATAAAGATAGAACGCGTAGCATGGAATACGAGTTTGTGTTCCAAAAGAGAACTTTAATGTGTACCTTGTAAAAGCTTAGAAAGCATATTTGGGGTCCAAAAAGTGTCCTATGAGGTTTCTAAACAAAACTATTTTCCCAAAACTTCTAATAAAGATAGAACGCGAAGCATGGGATACAAATTTGTGTTCCAAAAGAGAACTTTAATGTGTACCTTATAAAAGCTTAGAAAGCATATTTGGGGTCCAAAAATTGTCTTATGAGGTTTCTAAGCAAAACTATTTTCGCAAAACTTTTAATAAAGATAGAACGTGAAGCATGGGATACAAGTTTGTGTTCCAAAAGAGAACTTTAATGTGTACCTTAAAAAAAACTTAGAAAGCATATTTGGGGTCCAAAAAATGTCTTATGAGATTTCTAAGAAAAACTATTTTCGCAAAACTTCTTGTAAAAATAGAACGCGAAGCATGGGATACAAGTTTGTGTTCCAAAAGAGAACTTTAATGTGTACCTTATAAAAGCTTAGAAAGCATATTTGGGGTCCAAAAAATGTCCTATGAGGTTTCTAAACAAAACTATTTTCCCAAAACTTCTAATAAAGATAGAACGCGAAGCATGGGATACAAGTTTGTGTTCCAAAAGAGAACTTTAATGTGTACCTTAAAAAAAGCTTAGAAAGCATATTTGGGGTCCAAAAAATGCCTTATGAGGTTTCTAAGAAAAACTATTTTCGGAAAACTTCTTGTAAAAATAGAACGCGAAGCATGGGATACAAGTTTGTGTTCCAAAAGAGAACTTTAATGTGTACCTTATAAAAGCTTAGAAATCATATTTGGGATCCACAAAATGTCCTTTGAGGTTTCTAAACAAAACTATTTTCGCAAAACTTCTTAATAAGGTAAAACGCGAAGCATGGGATACAAGTTTGTGTTCCAAAGGAGAACTTTAATGTGTACCTTATAAAAGCTTAGAAAGCATATTAGGGGTCCAAAAAATGTCCTATGATGTTTCTAAACAAAACTATTTTTCCAAAACTTCTTATAAAGATAGAACGCGAAGCATGGAATACAAGTTTGTGTTCCAAAAGAGAACTTTAATGTGTACCTTATAAAAGCTTCGAAAGCATATTTGGGGTCCAAAAAATGTCTTATGAGGTTTCTAAGCATAACTATTTTCGCAAAACTTCTTGTAAAAATAGAACGCGAAGCATGGGATACAAGTTTGTGTTCCAAAAGAGAACTTTAATGTGTACCTTATAAAAGCTCAGAACGCATATTTGGGGACCAAAAAATGTCCTATGAGGTTTGTAAACAAAACTATTTTCGCAAGACTTCATATAACGGTAGAGCGCTAAGCATGTGATACAAGTTTGTGTCCCAAAAGAGAACTTTAATGTGTACCTTATAAAAGCTTAGAAATCATATTTGGGGTCCAAAAAATGTCCTATGAGGTTTCTAAGCAAAAATATTTTCCCAAAACATCTAATAAAGATAGAACGCGAAGCATGAGATACAAGTTTGTCTTCCAAAAGAGAACTTTAATGTGTACCTTATAAAAGCTTAGAAAGCATATTTGGTGTCCAAAAAATATCCTATGAGGTTTCTAAGCAAAACTATTTTCGCAAAACTTCTTATAAAAATAGAACGCGAAGCATGGGATACAAGTTTGTGTTCCAAAAGAGAACTTTAATGTGTACCTTATAAAAGCTTAGAAAGCATATTTGGGGTCCAAAAAATGTCTTATGAGGTTTCAAAGCATAACTATTTTCGCAAAACTTCTTGTAAAAATAGAACGCGAAGCATGGGATACAAGTTTGTGTTCCAAAAGAGAACTTTAATGTGTACCTTATAATAGCTTAGAAAGCATATTTGGGATCCACAAAATGTCCTTTGAGGTTTCTAAACAAAACAATTTTCATAAAACTTCTTAATAAGGTAGAACACGAAGCGTGGGATACAAGTTTGTGTTCCAAAGGAGAACTTTAATGTGTACCTTATAAAAGCTTAGAAAGCATATTAGGGGTCCAAAAAATGTCCTATGATGTTTCTAAACAAAACTATTTTTCCAAAACTTCTAATAAAGATAGAACGCGAAGCATGGGATACAAGTTTGTGTTCCAAAAGAGAACTTTAATGTGTACCTTATAAAAGCTTAGAAAGCATATTCGGGGTCCAAAAAATGTCCTATGAAGTTTCTAAGCAAAACTATTTTCGCAAAACTTCTTATAAAGGTAGAACGCGAAGCATGGAATACAAGTTTGTGTTCCAAAAGAGAACTTTAATGTGTACCTTATAAAAGCTTAGAAAGCATATTTGGGGTCCAAAAAATATCCTATGAGGTTTCTAAGCAAAACTATTTTCGCAAAACTTCTTATAAAAATAGAACGCGAAGCATGGGATACAAGTTTGTGTTCCAAAAGAGAACTTTAATGTGTACCTTATAAAAGCTTAGAAAGCATATTTGGGGTCCAAAAAATGTCTTATGAGGTTTCTAAGCAAAACTATTTTCGCAAAACTTCTTATAAAAATAGAACGCGAAGCATGGGATACAAGTTTGTGTTCCAAAAGAGAACTTTAATGTGTACCTTATAAAAGCTTAGAAAGCATATTTGGGGTCCAAAAATGTTTATGAGGTTTCAAAGCATAACTATTTTCGCAAAACTTCTTGTAAAAATAGAACGCGAAGCATGGGATACAAGTTTGTGTTCCAAAAGAACTTTAATGTGTACCTTATAATAGCTTAGAAAGCATATTTGGGATCCACAAAATGTCCTTTGAGGTTTCTAAACAAAACAATTTTCATAAAACTTCTTAATAAGGTAGAACACGAAGCGTGGGATACAAGTTTGTGTTCCAAAAGAGAACTTTAATGTGTACCTTATAAAAGCTTAGAAAGCATATTAGGGGTCCAAAAAATGTCCTATGATGTTTCTAACAAAACTATTTTTCCAAAACTTCTAATAAAGATAGAACGCGAAGCATGGGATACAAGTTTGTGTTCCAAAAGAGAACTTAATGTGTACCTTATAAAAGCTTAGAAAGCATATTCGGGGTCCAAAAAATGTCCTATGAGGTTTCTAAGCAAAACTATTTTCGCAAAACTTCTTATAAAGGTAGAACGCGAAGCATGGAATACAAGTTTGTGTTCCAAAAGAGAACTTTAATGTGTACCTTATAAAAGCTTAGAAAGCATATTTGGGGTCCAAAAAATATCCTATGAGGTTTCTAAGCAAAACTATTTTCGCAAAACTTCTTATAAAAATAGAACGCGAAGCATGGGATACAAGTTTGTGTTCCAAAAGAGAACTTTAATGTGTACCTTATAAAAGCTTAGAAAGCATATTTGGGGTCCAAAAAATGTCTTATGAGGTTTCTAAGCATAACTATTTTCGCAAAACTTCTTGTAAAAATAGAACGCGAAGCATGGGATACAAGTTTGTGTTCCAAAAGAGAACTTTAATGTGTACCTTATAATAGCTCAGAAAGCATATTTGGGATCCACAAAATGTCCTTTGAGGTTTCTAAACAAAACTATTTTCACAAAACTTCTTAATAAGGTAGAACGCGAAGCATGGAATACAAGTTTGTGTTCCAAAGGAGAACTTTAATGTGTACCTTATAAAAGCTTAGAAAGCATATTAGGGGTCCAAAAAATGTCCTATGATGTTTCTAAACAAAACTATTTTTCCAAAACTTCTTATAAAGATAGAACGCGTAGCATGGAATACGAGTTTCTGTTCCAAAAGAGAACTTTAATGTGTACCTTGTAAAAGCTTAGAAAGCATATTTGGGGTCCAAAAAGTGTCCTATGAGGTTTCTAAACAAAACTATTTTCCCAAAACTTCTAATAAAGATAGAACGCGAAGCATGGGATACAAGTTTGTGTTCCAAAAGAGAACTTTAATGTGTACCTTATAAAAGCTTAGAAAGCATATTTGGGGTCCAAAAAATGTCTTATGAGGTTTCTAAGCAAAACTATTTTCGCAAAACTTCTTATAAAGGTAGAACGTGAAGCATGGGATACAAGTTTGTGTTCCAAAAGAGAACTTTAATGTGTACCTTATAAAAGCTTAGAAAGCATATTTGGGGTCCAAAAAATATCCTATGACGTTTCTAAGCAAAACTATTTTCGCAAAACTTCTTGTAAAAATAGAACGCGAAGCATGGGATACAAGTTTGTGTTCAAAAATAGAACTTTAATGTGTACCTTATAAAAGCTTAGAAAGCATATTTGGGGTCCAAAAAATGTCCTATGAGGTTTCTAAACAAAACTATTTTCCCAAAACTTCTAATAAAGATAGAACGCGAAGCATGAGATACAAGTTTGTGTTCCAAAAGAGAACTTTAATGTGTAACTTAAAAATCTTAGAAAGCATATTTGGGGTCCAAAAAATGTCTTATGAGGTTTCTAAGCAAAACTATTTTCGTAAAACTTCTTGTAAAAATAGAACGCGAAGCATGGGTGATGAGGCCACCGAGCCAAACCAAGAGCAAGCACCTATACCAGTGGTCCAAGAAGCTCCCATGACACGGTCCAGAGCAAGGAGACTCAGGGAGGGTTTCAATCTAGCCGTGCAAGACATAATTGAATAACTTAAACCCGGAGAGCCACATGATCAACAAGACAGCAATGGTAAGACTATCTTAGATGCAGGTGACGAATTCAATGCAAAGGAGCCTCAAATGGAAGACATAGTACAAGGACTTCAAGAACTCACGATTAAAGGCATAGAAGAGATCAAAGAAGACCAGGATCAAGATCAAGTCAAGAACATTCGACCATGGACCATGCCGCATCAGAATCAGGTATTCTCTATTTTTGTGATCAATGCAGGTAACATGGACCAGCCCAATGGTTAAAGCTACGTAACCAAGCCTCAGAGGTGCCAAGATCAAGCCGCACCAAGCTTCTTTTATTTTTGCTTAGCTAGTTTCCTTTCTTGTTTTCTCGGCCTTAAGCCTTACTTGTTAGTTGCGTTTTGTTTCTTTTACTTTTGCTAAGTCCTGTCGTTTTGGAGTCTTTCCTTTTCTTATTTGAGTCGACCATTAGTGATGAGGACATACCAGCTGAACCGGACCAAACCAAGCAAGAACCAGACCGAGCTACACAAGAACAAGAACCGGATGTGCCCATTGTATTCGAAGGTGCCATGACAAGAAGCCGAGCAAGGACTCTTCAGCACAAGTACAATCAAAGCATGCAACGAATGATGGACCAGCTAGATCAACTATCATTGGAACAAGAAGCCCCAACGAGCATGCCAAACAATGGGAAGACATTTCAAGCTTGGACCGACATGGAAGATATCATCAAGAAATCAGAAGCAACTCGCATTAAAGAGGAACACTGGCCTCTACTCAACACCAAAGCTCAAGCTACCATTCTCATCATCTCAACCGAGCTGCAAGGTAAGTAGGTGAGTGTTTTTAATTCGATATCCATGTGTTTGTTTCTCTTGCAGGTTTAGGACTTAGTTTATTTTCGTTTAGTTCTTTCTTTTATCAAGTCGAACACTAGTTTCCTTATTTGGTTTAATGAGCTCACATGTTAGACGCTCTGCTGTTTTATTTCGAAGTTCTTGTTGTTTCTTGAGTCAGTTTGTAGTTTTCTTTCTCTTGAGTCAGGAACCCTAGTTGGTTCTAGCCGTCGGACTATTAATAAAGTCCTCCTGCGGCATTGTATACTTCAACCTTTTTGCATATCAATAAACGAGAACTTTCAGTCAAAGAAACCCTAAGCTAGCGCCGCTTGCTTTCCTCTCTAGCCTAGTTGAGACCAGAGCCTCCTAGTCCAGAGAATCGTGTTGTATCAAAGGCCTTACACAGCCTTTGTGGTGCACTTCAATCCATTGTTCCATCTCGCATACCCGATCCTTTGAAGAGCAGCTTTTCAAACCGATCCAACCCTTGCTTGCGTAGCCTTCAAGTCTGTGTCCAAGTCCTTACAAGCCTGTGTTAGCCGGTGCTTGTATCAGTTTTGGTATCAGAGCTGAAGTTCCTATTCAGCCAGGTATATCTATCCGATCTATCTCTTTCTTGTTCACTTGTTTGCGATTTGTTCTAGCTTTTGTTGAGTTCTTGTCTTGCATTCATAGATCGATAAGTCCCTTGTTTTAGTTTGCATCTAGTCAAAAAAAAAAAAAAGAGCATACTAGTCTAAGTTGTATTCGGCGGCTAGGTTAGTAGTTCATCTCTTGTTAGATCGAGTCAAAAAAAAAAAAAAGGAAAGTTTGTTAGGTTGTGTCATCCGACTTGTGTCAATACCAAGTCGTTTTGTTCTAAGTCTTGTTGCATTCGAAGTTTTCTTCTCTTGTCTTGTGCATTAGTTAATCATCACAAAAAAAAAAAAGAGGAATTGTCTCATTGCTGCAATTTGATTTAGAAGTTTTCTTGTTTGTGTCGAGATTTCCTTTTGTGTCTTTCCTTATTTTGCATTATTCAAACTTGTTATTCACGTCTTATCTTGTCCTGTGCGAGGTACAATGGGAGATAACGCCAACAATCCCAATCCACAAGATGCACTCTACCAGCTTATCAACTCTTTGCGTGGAGACTTGCAAACCATGAGGCAAGAGCTTGGAGAACGCATAACTCGAGTGGAACAACGACCTCCATTAAGGCTTCCCATCCGGAACCTTGGAGGAACCAACCAAAGAGGACCGTACCAACCCACTACTATGCCGGGTGCACAAGGGTTTGTGCTCAATGACAATCCCGAGACCAGTAACCGAGAGAATGTGTTCCAGCACCAAGAAGAAGACCTGGAGGTGCTCATGGACCACGGCAACAACAACCTCAGAACCGGCGAGGCAATGATCATGATGATCAATGGGCTGAGGAAGAAGATGACTTCATTCCACAACCGAGAGGAAACAACAACTACCACGCCAACAATGGCAACTACAACTATAATACCAACAATGGCAACCACAACTACAACGCCAATCAAGGCAACAACAACATCAAGTTGAAGGCGCCTCACTTTGCTGGCAAAGTAGACCCGGAAGCCTACTTGGAATGGGAGAAGAGAATGGATCACATCTTTGATTACTACAATCATCCCGGTCCAAAACGTGTGGCATTAGCCATGGCTCAGCTCACGGGGAATGCACTCATCTGGTGGGAACGAATGATCTCAGACCGTAGAAGAGATAGACTCCGAGCCATAGATTCTTGGTTGACATGAAGGATCTCATGCGACAAAGATTTGTTCCTCCACACTTTCAGAGAGACTTGCAACGGCGATTCAGAGCTCTTAGACAAGGAGCTAAATCAGTGGAAGAATACTATGAGGAGTTTGAGCGCTTGAGAAACCGCTTGGAGATGAATGAGGATGGAGAGTCTATCATGGCTCAGTTTGTGGATGGATTGCAAGATCGAATCCGCTACAAGGTGGAGAGACAAGTCTATCAAGACTTCAAGGATTTGTTCCATCTCGCCATACAAGTTGAACAACATATCAAGCGTAAATCCAACATAAGGAGTAAGCCTCAAGCCGCGTGGAACTCAAGCAACAGCAACATCAACAAACCGGTGGACAAGGGGAAGGGCATTGAGATAGGATCCCACTTCAAGGGCAAAACCACCGAGTTTAGTAAAGATCCAAAGGCTGATCAGAGTAAGAACGCTAATCCTCAGCGCACAAGGGACATCACCTGTTTCAAGTGCAGAGGCAGAGGACATATGGCTCGTGAATGTCCAAACCAAGAGTCATGCTCTTGACCGAGAGTGGAGACATTGAATCCGGTGATGAAGCAGAACCTGAGGAGGATGATGAGTATGGACACATTGAGTATCCCGACAAAGGAGAGCTTCTAGTAACTCGAGGATACTTAGCGTGATAGTTGGACCTGTTGAGACAGTCCAAAGAGAGAACATATTCCACAGCCGATGCACCATTCAAGGCAAGGTATGTAATCTCATAATAGATGGGGGATCATGCACCAATGTCGCTAGTGCTCACATGGTAAACAAACTAGGCTTAGAAAAGATTAAGCATCCGAGACCCTATGAGCTAAGATGGTTAGATGATAAGGTTAAAGTTAAGATCCAAGAGCAAGTAACCATTCCTTTTAGCATCGGTAGGTATCAAGATGAAGTAGTTTGTGATGTAGTACCTATGCAAGCTGGTCATGTTCTATTAGGTAGACCTTGGCAATGGGATAGAGAAACTAAGCATGATGGTCGCACAAACATGTATACTTTTATGCATCAAAACCGTAAAGTTAGCTTAGCCCCACTCACACCCACTGAAGTGCATGAATTACAATTGCAAATGATTAGGGAGAAAGAGAGTAACCGCAAATCAAACTTTCTTATTCAGCCTAGTCAAGTTAGAAAGGCTGATGCTACTAAACACACAATGCTACTAATGATCTTTAAGGAGCTTTTGAGCGCAGGGTTTAGTGAGCTGGTCTTACCACAGGAGATTACTGAGCTTCTTGACAGGTTTAAAGACGTCTTCCCTGATGAGATGCCAGCCGGTTTGCCACCTTTGAGAGGAATTGAACATCAAATTGATCTTATTCCGGAGCAGCCTTACCTAACAAGCCAGCATACCGAGTCAACCCTGAAGAGTCTAAGGAACTTGAGAGACAAGTTAAGGAGCTGATGGACAAAGGATATGTAAGGGAGAGCCTCAGTCCGTGTGCAACACCAGTCCTACTCGTGCCAAAGAAAGACGGATCATGGAGGATGTGTGTAGACTGTAGAGCCATCAACAACATTACCATCAAGTACAGGCACCCAATCCCGAGGCTTGATGACATGTTGGATGAGCTAAGTGGAGCCACAATCTTTTCAAAGGTAGACTTGAAGAGTGGATACCACCAAGTGAGGATGAAGGAAGGAGATGAGTGGAAGACAGCTTTCAAAACAAAGCAAGGTCTCTACGAATGGATGGTGATGCCCTTTGGTCTCACCAATGCTCCAAGTACCTTCATGCGTCTAATGAACCATGTTCTTAGAGCGTATATCAGTAAGTTTGTTGTAGTATATTTTGATGACATTTTAGCTTACAGCAAATGTTTATCTGATCATGTGTCACATCTTGAGCAAGTACTAGAGACACTTCGTAAAGAAGGACTCTATGCGAACCTTAAGAAGTGCACATTCTGCACTGATAAGTTGGTCTTTTTAGGTTTTGTTGTGAGTTCGCAGGGCTTACAGGTAGACGAAGAGAAAGTGAAAGCAATCAGAGAATGGCCGACTCCAACCAATGTCAACCAAGTGAGGAGCTTTCATGGACTGGCAAGCTTCTACCGCCGCTTTGTGAAGGATTTCAGCAGCTTGGCAGCACCTTTGACGGCTGTAGTTAAGAAGAGCGTTGGGTTTACATGAGAAAGCTCAGGAGGATGCCTTTCAAGCTCTAAAGGATCGCCTCACCAATGCACCTGTGTTGATCTTGCCGGATTTCTCCAAGACCTTTGAGGTGGAATGCGATGCATCTGGGATTGGAATAGGAGCTGTTCTCATGCAAGGAGGCAAACCAGTCGCCTATTTCAGCGAGAAGTTAGGGGAGCCACACTTAACTATCCCACATATGACAAAGAGTTATATGCTCTTGTCCGACTTTGGAGACTTGGCAACATTACTTGTTGCCCAAGGAGTTTGTTGTGCACACTGATCACGAGACTTTGAAGCATCTAAGAGGGCAAACAAACCTTAAGAAGAGGCATGCACGCTGGATGGAGTTTGTGGAGACTTTTCCCTACATCATCAAGTACAAAAAGGGAAAAGAAAACATAGTGGCAGATGCTCTCTCCAGGAGACACGCATTGATATCTACAATGGAGGCTAAGGTGATGGGATTCGAGTTCATTAAGGAGCTGTATCAAGAGGATCCAGAGCTCAAGGAGCACTTCTTAGAATGCGGAGACAAAGCTCAAGGGAAGTTCTACATCTATGAAGGATTTCTATTCAGGGAAAGGAGGCTTTGTATACCACGGTGCTCATTAAGGGATCTGATTGTGCGAGAGGCTCATAGTGGAGGACTCATGGGGCATTTCGGAGTTGACAAGACATTGGCAGTTGTTAAGGAGCATTTCTACTGGCCACACCTTAAGAAGACAGTTGAAGCTCATTGTGCAAGGTGTGCTATTTGCAAGAAGGCCAAGTCAAAGGTTCATCCACACGGTTTATACATTCCTTTGCCATACCCACGGCACCATGGGTGGATATCTCCATGGATTTCGTTCTTGGACTACCCAAGATACGCCACAGGACTCTATCTTTGTCGTGGTGGATAGGTTTTCCAAGATGGCACACTTCATACCTTGTGCCAAGATCAATGATGCATCTCAAACCGCAGACTTGTTCTTCAAGGAGGTGGTAAAGCTACATGGAGTACCACGCACCATTGTCTCGGACCGAGATAGCAAGTTCCTAAGTCACTTCTGGAGAACACTATGGAAGAAGCTTGGTACTAAACTTCTGTACTCCACTACTTGCCATCCCCAAACAGACGGCCAGACAGAAGTAGTGAACCGCACATTGTCAACACTGTTAAGGACAACCATTGGGAGGAACTTGAAGAACTGGCTGGAGTGTTTACCTTTCATTGAGTTTGCATACAACCGATCCGTGCACTCAGCTACTAAGATGTCTCCCTTTGAAATCGTCTATGGAACAAACCCAAATGTTCCTTTAGACTTGGCTCCAGTGCCACCAGCTGAAGTAGTGAGCCGGAAGGAGAGAAGAAGGCCGAGTTTGTCCAGAACATTCACCAAAAGGAGAACAAACATAGAAAAGAGGACCGAGCAGTACATGAATGCAGCTAACAAGGGAAGGAAAGAGATGTCTTTTGAACCAGGGGATTTGGTTTGGCTGCACATGCGTCAAGAACGGTTCCCAAACCAACGGAGCTCGAAGCTGGCACCAAGAGGAGATGGACCATTCAAGATCCTTGAGAAGATCAACAACAACGCCTACCGTCTTGAACTTCCAGGTGATTTTAATGTGTCTTCTACTTTTAATGTTTCTGATTTATCTCCTTTTGTGGCAGGTGAATCTGTTTTGAGGTCAAAACCTTCTGAAGAGAGAGGGAATGATGAGGACATACCAGCTGAACCGGACCAAACCAAGCAAGAACCAGACCGAGCTACACAAGAACAAGAACCGGATGTGCCCATTGTATTCGAAGGTGCCATGACAAGAAGCCGAGCAAGGACTCTTCAGCACAAGTACAATCAAAGCATGCAACGAATGATGGACCAGCTAGATCAACTATCATTGGAACAAGACCCCAACGAGCATGCCAAACAATGGGAAGACATTTCAAGCTTGGACCGACATGGAAGATATCATCAAGAAATCAGAAGCAACTCGCATTAAAGAGGAACACTGGCCTCTACTCAACACCAAAGCTCAAGCTACCATTCTCATCATCTCAACCGAGCTGCAAGGTAAGTAGGTGAGTGTTTTTAATTCGATATCCATGTGTTTGTTTCTCTTGCAGGTTTAGGACTTAGTTTATTTTC
The DNA here is from genome assembly GCA_010577795.1 of Isatis tinctoria. Lineage (NCBI taxonomy): Eukaryota > Viridiplantae > Streptophyta > Magnoliopsida > Brassicales > Brassicaceae > Isatis > Isatis tinctoria. Next base: position 28,284 of record VHIU01000368.1, read on the forward strand.
GTTTAGTTCTTTCTTTTATCAAGTCGAACACTAGTTTCCTTATTTGGTTTAATGAGCTCACATGTTAGACGCTCTGCTGTTTTATTTCGAAGTTCTTGTTGTTTCTTGAGTCAGTTTGTAGTTTTCTTTCTCTTGAGTCAGGAACCCTAGTTGGTTCTAGCCGTCGGACTATTAAAAGTCCTCCTGCGGCATTGTATACTTCAACCTTTTTGCATATCAATAAACGAGAACTTTCAGTCAAAGAAACCCTAAGCTAGCGCCGCTTGCTTTCCTCTCTAGCCTAGTTGAGACCAGAGCCTCCTAGTCCAGAGAATCGTGTTGTATCAAAGGCCTTACACAGCCTTTGTGGTGCACTTCAATCCATTGTTCCATCTCGCATACCCGGATCCTTTGAAGAGCAGCTTTTCAAACCGATCCAACCCTTGCTTGCGTAGCCTTCAAGTCTGTGTCCAAGTCCTTACAAGCCTGTGTTAGCCGGTGCTTGTATCAATTAGGTCACAGCTGAAGAGCATATTAATAAGGCTCCCCTGCAGCTTTGTAACACACAACTTTTTACCCTAAATCAATAAACGCAGTTCTTGTCTAAAGCTTAAGCCGCCGCTTGCTTAGATATCTTTGTTCTTGTTCTTCGTGTGGAATCACTAAGAACCGAGCCTTGTGCAGTATCAGAGATCATCCATATCTGTGGTGCCATTCGATCCACTTCATTCACCATTAACTGATTCAACAAGAGAGAGCGTCAAAGCCAGCTTGTTCAATCCCATCCCTCAAGGCGTGTTCATCAAGTCTTGAGTCCATCTTTCGCCCATCCATTGAACCACAAGAGAGAGCGTGAAAGCCAGCTTGTGTTTCCCATCCCACCACTATCCTATCCTAGACCCGAGTTCATATCATCTGGTATCAGAGCCGAAGGTCCACAAACCTTTGGTTCATTCTTTTCCTTTTTCCTTGTTTCGATTTGTTCCTTTTGTTTTTCGTTTGCTCTTGTTTTAGTTTAAAAAAAAAAAAAAAAAAATAATATAAAAACGAATCTGTTTGCTTTGTTTCATTTTGTTTCTTGATTAGTTAAAAAAAAAAAAAAAAGAGAGTCATATTGCTTTGCTTTGAGTAATCGTGTTTGTTTGTTTCCATCGAGTACTTGCTTATTAGTCTAAGTTGTTGTGGTTTGAGGTTCGTGTTGCTTGATGAATAGACTTGCTCCATTAGCCGCCGACTTGTGCTCTTAGATCATTAGGTTTAGTTCTTGTGCGAGTTGTGTCTTTTTCCTTTCTTGTTTAGCCCGAGTTGTTGTTGTTTCCTTTTCTTGTTTCTGCCGAGTTACTTATTTTTCTTTTTTGCTTTTGCTTGTTTTCCTTTTTCGTTTGAGTCAAGTTTTAAGAGTTATTACGCATTGGTGCTTTTGACAACTTGTTGTTTTTGTATAAGTGCGAGAAACCACAGGTTAAATGGGAGACTTGGGAGGCAATCAAACAGGGAACCAACCCATTGACCTAACCCAACTAATGCCAGCTATGCGAGAAGAGGTGAGGAATGCCGTGGGAACTCTTGGTAGAGAACTTGGAACCAGGCTGGACCGCTTGGAACAACCACCGAGAAGAGAACCTATCCGCAACATCTACCAACCAAGAAGGAATCAAAGAGATGATTCAACTGATGAAGACATGCCGGAGCTAGATGATGATGATCCACCTGATCCAGACCAGCGAAACCAACCAAGACGCCGAGCTAACTTCCGAGGGAGAAGAGATGGCGAGGACAACACCAGAGGAAAGAACCATGAGATTAAACTAACCCCACCTACTTTTGCAGGCAAGTCCGATCCTGAAGTCTACATGGACTGGGAGAGGCGCATGGAGTATATCTTCGATTGTTATGGCTACAATGAGAACAAAAAGGTAGCTGTGGCAGCTGCTCAACTCACGGAGAATGCCCTATCCTGGTGGGATAGAGCCGTGGCAGATCGGAGAAGGCAACGCTTCGGACCTATTGCAAGATGGACCGACATGAAGTATCTATTAAGGTCAAGGTACATTCCGGATCATTACATTAGAGACTTACAAAAATGTTTTCGTAAGTTATCTCAGGGATCAAGGACCGTGGATGAGTACTTTGAGGAGTTTGAGAAACTCATGAACTCATTGGAGCTAGAGGAGTCTGAAGAAGCGATCATGGCACAATTCATTGATGGACTCCAAGATCGAATTGCTAGAAAGGTGGAAAGAGCTCAATACACTGGACTACATGATGCGAACCTGGACTACTAGAACAGGTTCCTTCCAAGACCTTTACACTCCAAGGTGGTAACTTGATAATCCTTAGCTTATGAGGCTCGTGAAGACCCAACAATAGGTATGTCAAACCTAATGCCTGATACTCGCAAACGATCCAACAAAAGAAAGGCGATGGAACTTCCAAATGAAGATCGTGTAGAACCAATGAAGAGTATGTTAAACTCAACACCTGATCTATTTCAACACAGATCAACACTCTTTAGTTGATAGAATGGTCACACAAAAGGTTGCGGAATGCCTCTTGATATACCGGGTTGATAACTTAGATATTACACACTAAGAAATCGAAATGTTCACAAAGGAACAAAGAGAATCACTCTCTCACACAACACAAGTGTTTAGTCTGAAAACGTCTTTTTATTCATCATCGAATATGTTTGATTTTATAGGTTACAATTGTGTTAAAAACTAGGTAGAATGAGTAAAAACAATGCAACCTAGAAACTAGAACAAAGACCAAAGACTTTGACTTAATTAAGAAAAGGTTGAATGACTCTTCAGTGCAAATGACCCTTGGACTGATAATTGGCGTAGACTTGTGGAATTTTAGTCTTTCTTCCGCGTTTAGGAAGGGCTTCCAAAATCCTCGATCTAGCTTCCTAAAAAGTCGATTTCTGAAGGTCTTCCTGAATCCGAACAATAGCTTCCTGAATTTGGTATTTATGAAGGTATTCTTGAATCTGAACAATTTCCACCGAAATCCAAGCAATAGCTTCCTCAAACGAGCTGTAATTCCTCCTGGTTCAAGCTCCATGTCCTTAGTGCTGGCCTTGTTCATATCACCATGAAATGAGCTGGTCATAATCATATCATCCCCTCCCACTTGAAAAGGATTTGTCCTCAAATCTACATCAAAGAGAGAGATGTTAGATAAGATCAATATCAAACACACAAGCATAAAAACTTTGAGGAAACGAAGTTTAAGAATGAAACTTCCTTTGGTTATTGAGATAGCTTTCCTCAGGTACTTCCAGTTCAAAACTCCAAATTGACAACTCACTTGTCGAATCTCATTTGCATTTGAATTTGAATCCTTAACCTGTTCTTTCACAAGGGCTAGAGAAACCGAATCATATATGCAAAACACATAAGCATGAAATTTCTCCCTTCCTATTTCACTCAAGACAGAATTCAAACTCTTAGGATGACTAAACAAGTGTGTGGGCTTACGACTTCTAAAACAAGTTTCAAACCCCATTTATGAACTTCAAAGACTTTGCCATAAACAAGAACGTGATTGGAACACCAGAAATCCATAACTGAACTCCAAACAAGAAATGCTTTACTAGAAATGAGGTGATCTTAGAAAAGCTTTCTTCCAAAACATGATCTTTTAAAATCTGTTCACAAGGTTTATTACAGTGATTTGAATCCCACAAAACGTTTTTACAACATTGCTTAAACTTAGAAAAAGTTTTAACAAATGCATTATCTGTTTCAGCTTTAATCAAATCAAAGGTTTTGCCAAGATGTGAATCAAAGTCTTTCTTTCTCACAAAAACTCGTAAAGAAAAATGAATTCCTTCAGTTAGAAAACCTTTTGACATCGAAAACTTGAATATTTCAAAACTTGGAATCAGCTTGTCAAAAACCGTTTGTGAATTGCAAAGCTCTTTAGCAATTTCCAAATCAAATGATTTCACATCAGGATCATGGAACAAATCAAACAGAATATGATCTTTGTTAGCCAAATCTATACCCTCACAGTTCGGATTGGAAAGTCATGAGGTAATGACTGTGGAACCGTTTTGAAGAGCTGGTGGGTTGGCTGTTCCAAATCTCCTTCTGGTGGCACATCCGGTGGTGCTTCCTCTGGTGTATCTTCTTTGCAAACCTGTGTAGAAGAAACAAGGCTACTCGGCTGCACCGGTTTCAAGGGGATAAGTTCTTCACAAGGAATTTTACTTTTAAGCACACAATCAGTTTGAGAAGAGGAAAAAGAACACTTAGCTTTTAAGGGCCTTTTAAGACATGTAAGTTGCTTCACGGTTTTACCTTCAGCTTGCTTTTCCTTCTTGCTTAAGTTTTGTTGATCTTTTTGAGCTTCCAATAGAGATAAAGGAGCGAGGGTGATCTTCTTCCCTTGAACAAGAACGAGTATCTGTTGGTGAGTCCTTTGTAGGTCACTTGGCGATCAAATTGCCATGATCTGCCCAAAAGTATGTGGCTTGCTTCCATGGGCAAAACATCACAAAGAATTTCATCTTCATAGCTCCCAATGGACAAGGATAACACGACCTGTTTGGTAACTTTCATTTCTCCATTGTTTGTCAACCATTGAACCTTGTAGGGATGCGGATGCTTCCTAGTCTCCAAGCATAGCCTTTTAACTAATGTTGCACTTGCCAAATTTGTACTGCTGCCTCCATTGATGATTAGGCTGCACACCTGGTTCTGAACCAAGCACCTAGTGTAGAACAAGTTCTCACGTTGCTCATTACTCTTGTTCTGGTTTTGATCTCCTTGGATCTCCTTAGTAACCAAAACGCCTTCTTGGTTAGAATTGGCCATGAATCAGAATCCTCTTCCTCCGGCACCTGAAGCACTTCTTCTGTATGTTCTTTCCTGCAATGAGACACAAACAAATCATTAGCACATGTCTCTGAGTCTGAAATCTCAATCATACCTGTGCGGTTTGGTGTAGGCTGCCTGTTTCTGATACTGAAGAGGAGTGTGTGGTTGGATTCTTCTTCTGGCTCTTCACTACGGCCATAACAGCTTTCAGCATCTGATTCTCCATCTCATCATATCGCTTTTCTCTCTTCAGTCTGTCCTGAAGTTGTCTAGCTTGTAGAGAACTGATTTGATCTCCACGGCTGGAATCATGATCTAATTTATCTCTGGGTGATCTTGTTTGATCTCTGCTTCTCCAATCAGGTTTCTCCTGTGGTCTCTTCAGGCGTGTCTTTTCCTGCACATAATCAAACTCATCAAAAACCAATTGTTTTTCTCTTTTTGAAAACGAATCTCTCCTCCTGTCCATCACGGTTTCATAAGATGATTTAAAAATTCCTGATTGTGGAATTCGTTCTGACTGCTTCTCCTTTTAATACCAACATCATAAATCCTGAAAACAAGAGCAAACAAATCAAAGCAACAATCTCACAAGTGTTTCTGTCAAGTGTTTATCTCTCAATCGACTTCTCTCAAGCGATTTCTCCAAGTTCCAATGGAACTAACAATCAATCTCAGTGTGCTTTTCTCCAAAGGAACCAATGGCAAATCAAGAGAAGAAGAAAAGATAGACAGATTGCAAGATTTTCTTTGGAAACCGATTGACCAAAACCTTAGGATCCGATTTCTCCTAGATCCTCTAGATCCGATTTCTCCTAGATCTTTTTTTTTTTTGATTTTGATTTTTTTTTTTTTTTTTTTTTTGAAAGGCAGGCTCGGTTTCCTTTACAAAAGATAGAAAGGAAGAATGTGTTTTCAGAAATTTGTGAAGAGATGAGAAGATGAAAAGATAGAATTACCGAGCTTGGAATGGTGCTCTGATACCACTTGATGCGAACCTGGACTACTAGAACAGGTTCCTTCCAGACCTTTACACTCCAAGGTGGTAACTGATAATCCTTAGCTTATGAGGCTCGTGAAGACCCAACAATAGGTATGTCAAACCTAATGCCTGATACTCGCAAACGATCCAACAAAAGAAAGGCGATGGAACTTCCAAATGAAGATCGTGTAGAACCAATGAAGAGTATGTTAAACTCAACACCTGATCTATTTCAACACAGATCAACACTCTTTAGTTGATAGAATGGTCACACAAAAGGTTGCGGAATGCCTCTTGATATACCGGGTTGATAACTTAGATATTACACACTAAGAAATCGAAATGTTCACAAAGGAACAAAGAGAATCACTCTCTCACACAACACAAGTGTTTAGTCTGAAAACGTCTTTTTATTCATCATCGAATATGTTTGATTTTATAGGTTACAATTGTGTTAAAAACTAGGTAGAATGAGGTAAAAACAATGCAACCTAGAAACTAGAACAAAGACCAAAGACTTTGACTTAATTAAGAAAAGGGTTGAATGACTCTTCAGTGCAAATGACCCTTGGACTGATAATTGGCGTAGACTTGTGGAATTTTAGTCTTTCTTCCGCGTTTAGGAAGGGCTTCCAAAATCCTCGATCTAGCTTCCTAAAAAGTCGATTTCTGAAGGTCTTCCTGAATCCGAACAATAGCTTCCTGAATTTGGTATTTATGAAGGTATTCTTGAATCTGAACAATTTCCACCGAAATCCAAGCAATAGCTTCCTCAAACGAGCTGTAATTCCTCCTGGTTCAAGCTCCATGTCCTTAGTGCTGGCCTTGTTCATATCACCATGAAATGAGCTGGTCATAATCATATCACTACATGAGCTACTACACTTGGCGGTTCAAATTGAGAAGCAGATAAAGAAGAAAACAGCTCAAACAAACCGGAGCAGATCACAACCGTGGGCATCAAGTAGCAAAACGGTTGATAAAGGCAAGGCTGTGGAGATTGATTCACGGTTTAAAAGCAAAACCAATGATCAAACCAAAACCAGCCGACCTGAACAAGGTAAGCCTTTTGGTAATAACCAAAGAACTCGTGATATAACCTGTTTTAAGTGTCAAGGCAGAGGACATATGGCTAAGGAGTGTCCAAACCAACGAGTTATGATCATGAACGCTGCTGGAGACTATGAGTCTCAAGAAGAGCGAGAGACCACGGATGAGGAACACGATGAGGAAGCTGAGTATGCAGATGTTGGAGAGATGCTAGTCACTAGACGTGTCCTGAGTGTGATGCTAGATCCTGAAGCAACAGCTCAAAGAGAGAACCTCTTCCACACTCGTTGTACTATCAAAACCAAGGTATGTAATTTGGTTATTGATGGAGGATCTTGTACTAACGTGGCTAGTAAATTTATGGTGTCCAAGCTTGGTCTTGAGACGATTAAACACCCTAGGCCATATAAGTTGCAATGGCTAGACAACAAGACTCAATTGAAGGTCACGGAACAAGTCACTATACCTTTCAGCGTGGGCAAGTACCAAGATGAAGTGTTGTGCGATGTTCTTCCCATGCAAGCTGGCCACATTCTACTTGGGAGACCATGGCAATTTGACAGAGCTACATTGCACAATGGGCGTACCAACTTCTATTCTTTTACTCACAAGGATAGAAAGTACAACCTAGCTCCCTTGAAACCAGCTGAAGTGCGTGAGCTTCAATCAAAAATGGACAAGGAGACACAGGTAAGTAAGACTAGCCTTTATGTTTCTTCTGGTTCCGTTTGTAAGACCCTCATTTCCGAGGGCACTGTGCTACTAATGTTGTACAAAGATTGCTTGAGTACAGATTATCAGGAACTAAAGCTTCCAAGCGAAGTACAAGCTGTGCTAGACAAGTATTTAGACGTGTTCCCAGAGGAGATACCAACCGGTTTACCTCCTATACGAGGCATAGAGCATCAGATAGACTTGGTGCCTGGGTCAGCTTTACCCAACAAGCCAGCCTATAGGATGAACCCGGATGAGAGCAAAGAGTTGGAACGTCAAGTTCAAGACCTCATGGACAAAGGCTACATCAGGGAAAGCTTGAGTCCGTGTGCAGTACCGGTTTTACTGGTACCAAAGAAGGGTGGTACATGGAGAATGTGTGTAGATTGTCGTGCAATCAACAACATTACCATTAAGTACCGACACCCAATCCCAAGACTGGACGACATGCTAGACGAGTTAAGTGGAGCTACTATCTTCTCAAAGGTGGATTTGAAGAGTGGCTATCACCAAGTTCGAATGCGTGAAGGTGACGAATGGAAGACTGCTTTCAAAACCAAGCAAGGTCTCTATGAGTGGTTGGTTATGCCATTCGGTTTGACTAATGCACCAAGCACATTCATGCGACTTATGAACCAGGTTCTAAGGTCTTTCATTAGCAAGTTCGTAGTGGTTTACTTTGATGACATACTGATCTATAGTAAATGTTTAAATGATCATCTAAGACACTTAGAGCTTGTTTTGCAAACACTTCGAAAGGAAGGTCTATATGCCAACCTTAAGAAGTGCACATTTTGTACTGATCAACTTGTCTTTTTAGGCTTTGTGATAAGCAGGCAAGGTTTGCAAGTTGATGTGGAGAAGATCAAGGCAATACAAGAATGGCCTACGCCTACTACAATTGGGCAAGTGCGAAGTTTTCATGGATTAGCAAGCTTCTACAGACGGTTTGTTAAGGATTTCAGTTCAGTAGCTGCTCCCTTAACCGCAGTCATCAAGAAGAATGCACCATTTACTTGGGGAAGTACCCAAGACAAGGCATTCAGCGCGCTGAAGGAGCGATTGACACAGGCACCAGTGTTGGCTTTACCAGACTTTGAGGAGATGTTCGAGGTTGAATGTGATGCCTCTGGGATTGGCATTGGAGCCGTGTTGCATCAGAGGAAGAAACCAGTCGCCTTTTTCAGTGAGAAGCTCAGTGGAGCTACACTCAACTACCCAACTTATGATAAGGAGCTTTACGCATTGGTTAGAGCATTGGAGACTTGGCAGCATTACTTGCTATCCAAGGAATTCATCATTCATACAGATCATGAGACCTTGAAGCATTTGCGAGGCCAGACATCCCTGAAGAGGAGACATGCTAAATGGCTGGAGTTTATAGAGACGTTTCCTTATGTAATCAAGTACAAGAAGGGCAAAGATAATGTGGTTGCTGATGCATTATCAAGGAGACACCTGCTCATCTCTACAATGGAATCCAAAGTGTTAGGATTCGAGCTCATTAAAGAGCAGTACCAAGAAGATCCAGACTTTGGGGAAGCATACAAAGAGCATGGCAAAGGACCGTATGCAGCTTACTATCTCCAAGATGGGTTTCTATTTCGAGACAAGAGGTTATGTGTACCACAAGGATCAATCCGAGAATTGTTGATCAAGGAAGCACATGGAGGAGGATTGATGGGGCACTTTGGAGTAGCCAAGACAATGGCCGTGATCTCTGAACACTTCTTTTGGCCACGCCTAAAGAAAGAAGTGGAGAAGCACTGTGCACGATGTGTTGTTTGCCATAAGGCTAAGTCCAGGTTACATCCTCATGGGTTATATCTCCCTTTACCTATTTCTAACAAACCTTGGGTGGATATTTCTATGGATTTTGTGTTAGGATTACCCAAGATCAGGCATAAGGATTCGGTTTTTGTTGTGGTGGACCGATTTTCAAAGATGGCACATTTCATTCCTTGTGACAAGACCAATGATGCCACACAAACAGCCGACTTGTTTTTCAAAGAAGTTGTTCGTTTACATGGAGTTCCTAGAACCATTGTATCAGATCGTGATTCTAAGTTCCTCAGCCACTTCTGGAGGACCTTATGGAGGAAGCTGGGAACCAAATTGGTGTTTTCCACAACTTGTCATCCTCAAACGGATGGACAAACTGAAGTGGTAAACCGAACTCTCTCAACTTTGCTAAGGACAACTCTTGGTCAAAATCTTAAGACTTGGTTAGACTGCATTCCCTTTATTGAATTTGCATATAACCATGCTACTCACTCTGCTACCAAGTTGTCTCCTTTTGAAGTTGTTTATGGATTTAAGCCCTTGACGCCATTGGATTTGACACCAATTCCACAAGAAGATCAAATCAGTCTCGTTGGGCAAGACAAAGGAGAGTACATCCGCAAGTTGCACCAGGATGTGAAGGAGAACATAGAGAAGAAGACCTTGGAGTACAAAAGGAGAGCTGACAAAGGACGCAAGCACTTGGTTTTTGAACCTGGAGAATGGGTTTGGCTCCATATGAGACCAGAAAGATTCCCACAACAAAGAAGCTCCAAGCTCTCACCTCGTGGAGATGGACCTTTCAAAGTGCTAGAGCGGATCAATGATAATGCTTACCGACTAGACTTGCCAGGTGAGTACACAATGTCCCATAGTTTTAATATAACCGACTTGTCTCCTTGTGATGCAGACGATCCAGTTTTGAGGACAAAACATCCTGAAGAGGGAGGGAATGATGAGGCCACCGAGCCAAACCAAGAGCAAGCACCTATACCAGTGGTCCAAGAAGCTCCCATGACACGGTCCAGAGCAAGGAGACTCAGGGAGGTTTCAATCTAGCCGTGCAAGACATAATTGAAGAACTTAAACCCGGAGAGCCACATGATCAACAAGACAGCAATGGTAAGACTATCTTAGATGCAGGTGACGAATTCAATGCAAAGGAGCCTCAAATGGAAGACATAGTACAAGGACTTCAAGAACTCACGATTAAAGGCATAGAAGAGATCAAAGAAGACCAGGATCAAGATCAAGTCAAGAACATTCGACCATGGACCATGCCGCATCAGAATCAGGTATTCTCTATTTTTGTGATCAATGCAGGTAACATGGACCAGCCCAATGGCTAAAGCTACGTAACCAAGCCTCAGAGGTGCCAAGATCAAGCCGCACCAAGCTTCTTTTATTTTTGCTTAGCTAGTTTCCTTTCTTGTTTTCTCGGCCTTAAGCCTTACTTGTTAGTTGCGTTTTGTTTCTTTTACTTTTGCTAAGTCCTGTCGTTTTGGAGTCTTTCCTTTTCTTATTTGAGTCGACCATTAGGTCACAGCTGAAGAGCATATTAATAAGGCTCCCCTGCAGCTTTGTAACACACAACTTTTTACCCTAAATCAATAAACGCAGTTCTTGTCTAAAGCTTAAGCCGCCGCTTGCTTAGATATCTTTGTTCTTGTTCTTCGTGTGGAATCACTAAGAACCGGAGCCTTGTGCAGTATCAGAGATCATCCATACCTCTGTGGTGCCATTCGATCCACTTGATGAGGTCATCGAAGCTCAAGTACCCATAGTGAGACAAGGACCACGGACCAGGTCAGGAACTAGAGTACTAAGAGAAGAATTCAACCAAGCTATTGAAGCTCTACTAAGCATTCAAGACAAGGAGGACAACAACTTCAAGACTACGGTCCAAGACCATGAAGAGGAAGCTTATACAATTCAAGTCGGACCAACTAATGGAATAGCTCTTCTCCAAACCAACAAGGAACTTTCCTTATTCACCATCACGCCAACTTAAGGGTCAAGCCAAGGTGAGCGGTTCAATTCGATTATTTGTCTAACTAGTTTCTTGTCTTTGGTTTATTTCAGGTTCGGTTATTAGCATAGGTTTATTTTAATTTCTTAGTCTTTGTTTTGGTCATGGCCGAGTCTGTTGTTGCCATTTATAGAAAGTCCTAGTAGAGTCAATGTATTGTCGTTTTGCTTCAAGACCCCTAGAAGGGCAAAGCTGCATTGGACTCTTATAAAGTCCCCTCTAAGCAGCCGTGTATTTTTTAACCTAGATCAATAAACAACCGAACTTTCTTCTTCATTGAAGCAGCCGCAAGCTCTTGTTCTTGCAAAGAGAGATCGTGTGAAGCCATCTCTTGTTCTGTCTTATCAAAGCTTAGTCCATAAAGCTTTGTGGTGACATCGATTCCACCTTGTTCTCTTGTCCATTCCATCCAACGACTTAACCAGAGAGAGTTACACAACCAACTGGTCAAGTTCCATCATCAATCCACTTCGTATCCATTCCTTGTTCGAGTTGGGAGAGTTACACAACCAACAGCTCGGATCCATCAACCTATCCTAGCCCTTGTGCCCGTATCATCTGGTATCAGAGCCAAAGGTTCCTGCCTTTGGATTCACATCAGGTTGATCGGATCTCTTGTTTCTTTTTCGTTTTGTCTTGTTCGTTTGCTTGCATCTTAAATCAAAAAAAAAAAAAAAAAAATCATTCATAGTTCTTGTTTCTTTCATTTGCATAGCCAAAGAAAAACCATAAAAAGGATTCGCTTATTGTTAGTTCTTGTCGGAGTTGTTCATCCATAGCCGCCTACTCTTTGCTTGTAATCGACTAGGTCTAGGGTGTAGCATCGACTTTCCTTAGTTGCATCCATTCAAAAAAAAAAGAGAAAGAAAACCAAATCATATTGCCTTTTAATAATTCCGTGTTGCACAAGTTGTTCATTCATTGCTTGCATATTTCCATATTGCATCCGAGTAGTTTTCCTTTTCTTTTCCTTTCGTTTATTTGTTTGATATTTTTGTGAGAACCCATTTGCACTTGATCCTTTGAGTGTTCGTGGGCGCAGGAGTCATGGGAGAGGAAGCTAACAACACGCAGCTGCAGATGAACCAGCTCCTTGATGCCATGAGAGGCATAACCGAGCGATTAACTCAAATAGAGCAAAGGCAACAACAAGTGCCTTTCCACCGACGAGTTGTTCAAAACCCTAGGCGCAACTTGAGACAAGAGAGGGAAGACTCAACTGATGAGGACATGCCACACCTTGAGGATGATCCACCTAATGGGAACGATCGGAGACAAGACCCACGCGGGCAAGGAGGAAACCGAGGAAGAGATAGAAGCCGAGATCGAGACAGAGACCGAGGCAGAGATGAGGATAGACGTGGAGGTAGAGACATCAAGCTTACTCCACCTACCTTTGCTGGAAAGGTTAACCCCGAGGCATACATGGATTGGGAAAGAAGGATGGAGCATATATTTGACTACTACCAATACTCGGAGACCAAGAAGGTTACCCTAGCTGCAGCTCAATTCACGGACAATGCTCTCACTTGGTGGGATAGAGAAGTCTCTGAACGTAGGAGACAGAGAAGAGGAGCAATCACGACTTGGGAAGACATGACATATCACCTACGCAAGAGGTACATTCCCACTTATTATTTGAGAGACTTACAAAAACGTTTTAGAAAACTTTCGCAGGGATCTAAGACTGTTGAAGAGTACTATGAGGAGTTTGAAACCATCAAGAACCGATTGGAACTTCAAGATTCGGAGGAGACTTTGATGGCACAATTCGTAGATGGTCTCAATGATAAGATAGCTAGGAAAGTGGAGTGGCAAAACTATGAGCACATGGAAGACTTGTTACACTTTGCCATACAGGCCGAGCAACAAGCTAAGAAGAAGGCCAACTCTTCACGAAATAAATCCACATGGAACCAATCATACACCAAACCGCAAGACAAAGGAAAGACTCCTGAAGTGGATAACCGTTTCAAGAAATCAACTGCTGGACCATCTAAACCGGCTCCACCTGAGCAAGGTAAGACTCCTAACCCACGATCTAGAGACATTACTTGTTTCAAATGTCAGGGAAAGGGGCATTACGCCAGAGAGTGTCCAAATCAAAGGGTGATGTTCTTGAGAGACAATGGAGAGTACGAATCTGCGGATGAAGCTGATGTAGAGTCAGCCGGTTCTGAAGAAGAGATAACCGACTACCCTGAAGTTGGTGAGGTCTTGGTAATCCGGAGAGCTCTCAGTGCCTTGTATGATCCTGAAACCATTCAGAGGGAAAACATCTTTCATACAAGATGTAGCGTAAGTAACAAGGTATGTAGTCTCATTATTGATGGAGGCTCTTGCACTAACGTAGCTAGCAAGTACCTTGTGGATAAGTTAGGTCTTGAGAAGACAAAGCATCCAAAGCCGTATCGTTTAAGATGGCTCAATGACTCCACGGAGGTGAGGATTGCGGAACAAGTAGTTGTATCATTCAGCATTGGGAAGTATAGTGATCAAGTCAAGTGTGATGTGGTACCAATGCAAGCTGGGCATCTTCTACTTGGGAGGCCTTGGCAATTCGACAAAGAGACCTTACACAATGGTCGCACCAACTATTACTCTTTCACACACAATGGGAAGAAGCATAATCTGGCGCCTCTTACACCAGCTGAAATACACGAGATGCAACAAGCCATGGACCAGGGATTTAAGCTAAGTAAAACTAGTTTGTTTGTTTCTCCTAGTAGTGTTCTTAAATCTATTGAACACAAACAACAGGTATTACTCATGATCTTTAGAGAAAGCTATTTTTCAGGTGAAGACACGAATTCGGAGCTGCCAAACGAGATGAACCAGCTATTGGAGAAGTATAAAGACGTCTTTCCTGAAGAGATGCCACCAGGACTTCCACCTATTAGAGGGATTGAGCATCAGATTGATTTTGTACCTGGAGCACCCATACCTAACCGACCGGCTTATAGAGTAAACCCGGAGGAGGCTAAAGAGTTGGAAGCTCAGGTTCAGGAGCTCATGACCAAAGGTTACATCAGGGAGAGTCTCAGCCCTTGTGCCGTGCCTGTTTTATTAGTACCAAAGAAGGATGGCACTTGGCGAATGTGTGTGGACTGCCGAGCCATCAACAACATCACCATCAAGTATAGACATCCGATTCCAAGGCTAGATGACATGCTAGATGAACTGAGTGGAGCTACAATCTTCTCTAAAATAGACTTGAAAAGCGGATACCACCAAGTCAGAATGAAGGAAGGGGATGAGTGGAAGACTGCCTTCAAGACCAAACAAGGTCTATACGAATGGCTTGTAATGCCATTTGGTCTTACCAACGCACCAAGCACCTTCATGCGACTCATGAACCAGGTTCTAAGGGCTTACATTTGTAAATTTGTAGTGGTTTATTTTGATGATATCCTTATCTATAGCCATTGCTTAACTGACCATGTTAGCCATCTGGAACAAGTATTGGAAACACTTAGGCGAGAAGGGTTGTTTGCAAACCTTAAGAAATGCATTTTCTGCACTGATCAATTGGTGTTTTTAGGGTTTGTTGTGAGTTCACAGGGACTTAAGGTGGATGAAGAGAAGATCAAAGCTATTCAAGAGTGGCCAACACCTTCTACAATCGGACATGTCAGGAGTTTTCATGGGCTGGCTAGTTTTTATAGGCGTTTTGTCAAGGATTTCAGCACCATAGCCGCGCCTTTGACGTCTGTGATCAAGAAGGATACTGCCTTCACATGGGGACCAGCTCAAGAAGACGCATTCAAGAAGCTCAAGGAGAGCTTGACTCAAGCACCGGTTCTAGTACTTCCTAACTTTGATAAACCCTTTGAGATTGAATGTGATGCATCAGGTACCGGGATAGGAGCAGTCTTAACACAAGGAGGCAAACCCGTAGCTTACTTCAGTGAGAAGCTAACTGGAGCAACCATCAACTACCCAACCTATGATAAGGAGCTTTACGCACTGGTGAGATCGTTGGAGACATGGCAACATTACTTGTTGTCCAAGGAGTTTGTTATCCACACTGACCACGAGACACTTAAGCACTTAAGAGGCCAGACTACACTTAAGAAGAGGCATGCTAGGTGGTTGGAGTTTGTGGAGACCTTCCCATACGTTATCAAGTACAAAAAGGGAAAGGAGAATGTGGTGGCCGATGCTCTTTCAAGGCGGTACGCTCTCATCTCAACCATGGAAGCTAAGATCATGGGGTTTGAGCATATCAAGGAGGCGTATGAGACTGATCCAGACTTTCAAGAGCTCTATCAAGACACCACTAAAGCCGCCTTTGGAGTTTTCTACCAACAAGATGGGTTTCTATTCAAGGAGAAGCGTTTGTGCATCCCACAAGGCTCCATGAGGGAACTAATCACGAGAGAAGCTCATGGTGGAGGTTTGATGGGGCATTTTGGGAGAGACAAAACTTTGAGCGTATTGATGGAACACTTCTACTGGCCGCACATGAGACGAGATGTGGAGAAGCTATGTGCCAAATGCATTACATGTCTGAAAGCCAAGTCCAGGTTACATCCTAACGGTTTATACATGCCTTTACCAATTCCTAATGCACCATGGGTGGACATTTCTATGGACTTTGTTCTAGGCTTGCCTAAGATACACCACAAAGATTCCATTTTTGTAGTGGTAGACAGGTTCTCCAAGATGGCACATTTCATACCATGTGCAAAAACCAATGATGCAACACAAACGGCTGATCTATTCTTTAAGGAGGTTGTGCGCTTACATGGAGTGCCAAGAACGATAGTTTCTGATCGTGACACCAAGTTTCTAAGCCATTTCTGGAAGACATTGTGGAAGAAGCTTGGCACCAAGCTCTTATTCTCTACAACTTGCCATCCTCAGACAGATGAGCAAACCGAGGTAGTAAACCGAACACTCTCCACCTTGTTGAGAGCTACGGTTGGTAAGAATCTTAAGAATTGGTTGAGTTGTTTACCTTTCATTGAATTCGCTTATAATCATGCCAAACACTCTGCTACTGACCATTCTCCCTTTGAAGTTGTGTATGGATTTAATCCTATTACCCCTTTAGATCTTATCACTTTGCCACAAGCTATCTATTCAAGTCCAGATGCAGAGACCAAAGCCAACTTCGTAAAGAAGCTCCACCAACAAGTGAAAGAGAGCTTGGAGAA
Organism: Isatis tinctoria; assembly: GCA_010577795.1. Lineage (NCBI taxonomy): Eukaryota > Viridiplantae > Streptophyta > Magnoliopsida > Brassicales > Brassicaceae > Isatis > Isatis tinctoria. Next base: position 44,805 of record VHIU01000368.1, read on the forward strand.
GAAGACCGAAGTGTATAGGTCCAAGGCTAACAAAGGACGAAAGGAGCTTACATTTGAGCCTGGAGACTGGGTGTGGCTACACATGAGACATGAGCGATTTCCCACACAAAGAAAATCCAAGCTTGCACCAAGAGGAGATGGACCATTCCGAGTTTCAGAAAAGATCAATGACAATGCCTACAAGCTGGAGCTGCCAGGTGAGTACAATGTGTCTACAACTTTTAATGTTGCTGATCTAGTTCCTTATGATGCAGATGAAACTGTTCTGAGGTCAGAACCTTCTCAAGGGGGAGGGAATGATGAGGTCATCGAAGCTCAAGTACCCATAGTGAGACAAGGACCACGGACCAGGTCAGGAACTAGAGTACTAAGAGAAGAATTCAACCAAGCTATTGAAGCTCTACTAAGCATTCAAGACAAGGAGGACAACAACTTCAAGACTACGGTCCAAGACCATGAAGAGGAAGCTTATACAATTCAAGTCGGACCAACTAATGGAATAGCTCTTCTCCAAACCAACAAGGAACTTTCCTTATTCACCATCACGCCAACTTAAGGGTCAAGCCAAGGTGAGCGGTTCAATTCGATTATTTGTCTAACTAGTTTCTTGTCTTTGGTTTATTTCAGGTTCGGTTATTAGCATAGGTTTATTTTAATTTCTTAGTCTTTGTTTTGGTCATGGCCGAGTCTGTTGTTGCCATTTATAGAAAGTCCTAGTAGAGTCAATGTATTGTCGTTTTGCTTCAAGACCCCTAGAAGGGCAAAGCTGCATTGGACTCTTATAAAGTCCCCTCTAAGCAGCCGTGTATTTTTTAACCTAGATCAATAAACAACCGAACTTTCTTCTTCATTGAAGCAGCCGCAAGCTCTTGTTCTTGCAAAGAGAGATCGTGTGAAGCCATCTCTTGTTCTGTCTTATCAAAGCTTAGTCCATAAAGCTTTGTGGTGACATCGATTCCACCTTGTTCTCTTGTCCATTCCATCCAACGACTTAACCAGAGAGAGTTACACAACCAACTGGTCAAGTTCCATCATCAATCCACTTCGTATCCATTCCTTGTTCGAGTTGGGAGAGTTACACAACCAACAGCTCGGATCCATCAACCTATCCTAGCCCTTGTGCCCGTATCACCACTTCATTCACCATTAACTGATTCAACAAGAGAGAGCGTCAAAGCCAGCTTGTTCAATCCCATCCCTCAAGGCGTGTTCATCAAGTCTTGAGTCCATCTTTCGCCCATCCATTGAACCACAAGAGAGAGCGTGAAAGCCAGCTTGTGTTTCCCATCCCACCACTATCCTATCCTAGACCCGAGTTCATATCAATGGGATACAAGTTTGTGTTCCAAAGGCGAACTTTAATGTGTACCTTATAAAAGCTTAGAAAGCATATTTGGGGTCCAAAAAATGTCCGATGATGTTTTTAAACAAAACTATTTTCCAAAAACTTCTTATAAAGATTGGACGCGAAGCATGGGATACAAGTTTGTGTTCCAAAAGAGAACTTAAATGTGTACCTTATAAAAGCTTAGAAAGCATAGTTGGGGTCCAAAAAATGTCCTATGAGGTTTCTAAGCAAAACTATTTTTGCAAAACTTCTTGTAAAGAAAGAACGCGAAGCATGGGATACAAGTTTGTGTTCCAAAAGAGCAATTTAATGTGTACCTCATAAAAGCTTAGAAAGCATATTTGGGGTCCACAAAATGTCCTACGAGGTTTCTAAGTAAAACTATTTTCGCAAAACTTCTTGTAAAGGTAGAACGCGAAGCATGGGATACAAGTTTGTGTTCCAAAAGGGCACTTTAATGTGTACCTTATAAAAGGTTAGAAAGCATATTCGGGGTCCAAAAAATGTCTTATGAGGTTTCTAAGCAAAACTATTTTCGCAAAACTTCTTATAAAGGTAGAACGTGAAGCATGGGTGATATGAGCATGAGCAAGGAAGAGCAGCTTGTACCTGAGGACAGAATGCTTGGAGCTGAACCGGAGCTGGAGTCACCAAATGGACCAATGACGAGATGGAAGAAACCTGATCCCAAGCCTCCTTGGTGTATGATCCACGTCCAAGACAATACTCTAATGTACATCCAAGTTGAATTAAACACATAGGTGAGTATTAGCTTGGTGCTCTTTTCCTTGTCAAGGCTTTTTCTCCTACCCTGGGTTTTTAGTCTTGGCAAGGTTTTTAATGAGGCTAAGTTAATACTCCCACAATTGCCTATGTTGTTTATTCACTTGGATCGATCTTATGGCATGTATTTTTATGTCTATTTTTAGCCTAAGTACTTGAGTTTATCTATGCTTTGCGTTTTGGACTTAGGGTTGAGACAAGGAGCGTGTTCCTTGGTCTCTCTCCCTATTTAAACTCTCTTTGTGGCCTTATGGCCGACCTATCTTTTCTTTTATCCAAAAACTATTTTAGAAAGATCAACTCTCTCCTTGGTGCGTCATATCCTTGGAGAAACCCCTTTGATTTCGTTGTGTGTCATATCAACGAGATCTTAGGTTTGCTTGTTCAAGTCTTTCACAACCTGGACGAGTTCCATCACTACCATCTATCCATCAAATCCACATCTATCCATTCGTATATCATCACAGACTCCATCCATTCATCTCCCCTTCAAGTTCATCCTTCCGCAAAGCCCATCTCTTGTTGTTCCATTCTTCCGCAAATCACCTTCACTCCACCACATCACGACTTCTATCAGTTCTGTCCAGATCCTTAGCCAGTTTGTCAAGGCCGATTCTAGGGAGAATCACTTCAGGACTTGTGTGCCCGATTGTTAGAATTGTTAAATTTGATTGGCGTGTTCATTTTGCATGATCTCGATTGTTTCTGAAACTAGGACGAGTCTAGTTTTAGTTAAAATTGGTTTCGTGATTTTTGGATGCGATTTGATAATTGTTTTGGCTCGCTCAATTTGATCTATCGAAAAACTGCATTTGGGAAACTTGTGCGAATTGGAACAAATTGTGTTTTGGTATCAAGAAACTTGTGACTGCGAGTTGTTTTCCTGCCTTTTCAGGAAACATGGCTGCTGATGATGATGGTGATGGTGAAGAGAAAAGCCGCAAGAACAATGAACTGAATGAGGAGGAGATCAAGGCTAAAATGTTACAGCTCTTAAATGAATTCTCCCGACAACAACTTCGGCAGAGATCAAAGCCAAAGTCGACAAGGACAGATGCTGGAGAAGAGCACATGGAGAAGGACTTGAACTTACGAAAGGAGGACATGGAGCAAGCTAAACACGTTTTACATTCCAGCTTCTCTGAAGCTAAGTGTGATCCGCCTATTACTTCTTCTGGTTTTGTAATTAATAAACTAACCATCTCAGAGCTGGTGCAACCAAGCAATATTCTTTCTGATTCGCAGGTCCTAGAAGAAGATTCACAAGATGAATCACAAATGAGTTTGGCAAAGGATCAAAACTTGGAGCAGCCAACACTCTTCAATTCAGAACCAATCCTTTTGCCATCCGATTATGGACCTCCAATAAAGCACTGTGAGAATGTTAATTTTGTCAGAACTGAACCACATTTGCTTATGATGGTTTCTGATAAAGATGAAAAATACTTTGGTTTAGAAAATGTCAAGGAATTTCGTGTTTCAGGCTCTCTCTTTGATAAAATGATTTCGAAATCTGAAACCTTTGATTTTGAAAAGTTCTTTAATCCAAAGGATTTTCTCTTTGACAAATTTCGTGAATTTGAACCTGATTTGAAGATCTCCTTGTTTAGTAACGTTTTTGAGTTGTTTAAAACTAATGCCAAGTTTGTAAGGGATCAATGGTTTTCTAAGGTTGAACAAAACGTTTTCTATGATTTTAATTACCCTTGCAACTCATTTTCCAAGCATTGCGTCAAGGATACTTCTCTTTCTAGAAAAATGTTGCTTGATGTGAACTTGGTTAAAGACTTTTGGTGTTCTCATCACATTCTGATCTGTGACAAAGTGATTACGAGTTCAGATATCCTTCACTTGTTTTTGTCCAAAGGGTCTAATGCAGGTTCTAAAGGCGTCTTGAGGCTCACTAGAAGAACTGAAAAAAAGGAGGAAGACAATCGATTCAAACCACCATATATGGAGCCACAAAATCGAGGTATTGGAGAAGCTGGGAGGCGCATGAGAAGGAACAAAAGAGGAGCTGGAGACAAACGGATCAGAACACCAGATTGGGAACAAACTAAACTTGTCAACTGCTTCTTCCTCTTCAAAGAAAATCCTCCTGATGCACACTACAAGCCCACGCTCATGCTAGGTAAGTACCATGATTTTCTGAGTTCTGAAATTACTAATCCTTTTCCTTTTGTTGCAGATGACTTGGATTTGAGGTCAAATCCTTTTGAAGAAAGGGAGGATGATATGAGCATGAGCAAGGAAGAGCAGCTTGTACCTGAGGACAGAATGCTTGGAGCTGAACCGGAGCTGGAGTCACCAAATGGACCAATGACGAGATGGAAGAAACCTGATCCCAAGCCTCCTTGGTGTATGATCCACGTCCAAGACAATACTCTAATGTACATCCAAGTTGAATTAAACACATAGGTGAGTATTAGCTTGGTGCTCTTTTCCTTGTCAAGGCTTTTTCTCCTACCCTGGGTTTTTAGTCTTGGCAAGGTTTTTAATGAGGCTAAGTTAATACTCCCACAATTGCCTATGTTGTTTATTCACTTGGATCGATCTTATGGCATGTATTTTTATGTCTATTTTTAGCCTAAGTACTTGAGTTTATCTATGCTTTGCGTTTTGGACTTAGGGTTGAGACAAGGAGCGTGTTCCTTGGTCTCTCTCCCTATTTAAACTCTCTTTGTGGCCTTATGGCCGACCTATCTTTTCTTTTATCCAAAAACTATTTTAGAAAGATCAACTCTCTCCTTGGTGCGTCATATCCTTGGAGAAACCCCTTTGATTTCGTTGTGTGTCATATCAACGAGATCTTAGGTTTGCTTGTTCAAGTCTTTCACAACCTGGACGAGTTCCATCACTACCATCTATCCATCAAATCCACATCTATCCATTCGTATATCATCACAGACTCCATCCATTCATCTCCCCTTCAAGTTCATCCTTCCGCAAAGCCCATCTCTTGTTGTTCCATTCTTCCGCAAATCACCTTCACTCCACCACATCACGACTTCTATCAGTTCTGTCCAGATCCTTAGCCAGTTTGTCAAGGCCGATTCTAGGGAGAATCACTTCAATGGGATACAAGTTTGTGTTCCAAAAGAGAACTTTAATGTGTACCTTATAAAAGCTTAGAAAGCATATTTGGGGTCCAAAAAATATCCTATGACGTTTCTAACCAAAACTATTTTCGCAAAACTTCTTGTAAAAATAGAACGCGAAGCATGGGATACAAGTTTGTGTTCAAAAAGAGAACTTTAATGTGTACCTTATAAAAGCTTAGAAAGCATATTTGGGGTCCAAAAAATGTCCTATGAGGTTTCTAAACAAAACTATTTTCCCAAAACTTCTAATAAAGATAGAACGCGAAGCATGAGATACAAGTTTGTGTTCCAAAAGAGAACTTTAATGTGTAACTTAAAAAGCTTAGAAAGCATATTTGGGGTCCAAAAAATGTCTTATGAGGTTTCTAAGCAAAACTATTTTCGCAAAAATTCTTGTAAAAATAGAACGCGAAGCATGGGATACAAGTTTGTGTTCAAAAGAGAACTTTAATGTGTACCTTAAAAAGCTTAGAAAGCATATTTGGGGTCCAAAAAATGTCCTATGAGGTTTCTAAACAAAACTATTTTCCCAAAACTTCTAATAAAGATAGAACGCGAAGCATGAGATACAAGTTTGTGTTCCAAAAGAGAACTTTAATGTGTAACTTAAAAAGCTTAGAAAGCATATTTGGGGTCCAAAAAATGTCTTATGAGGTTTCTAAGCAAAACTATTTTCGCAAAAATTCTTGTAAAAATAGAAAGCGAAGCATGGGATACAAGTTTGTGTTCCAAAGGCGAACTTTAATGTGTACCTTATAAAAGCTTAGAAAGCATATTTGGGGTCCAAAAAATGTCCGATGATGTTTTTAAACAAAACTATTTTCCAAAAACTTCTTATAAAGATTGGACACGAAGCATGGGATACAAGTTTGTGTTCCAAAAGAGAACTTAAATGTGTACCTTATAAAAGCTTAGAAAGCATAGTTGGGGTCCAAAAAATGTCCTATGAGGTTTCTAAGCAAAACTATTTTTGCAAAACTTCTTGTAAAGGTAGAACGCGAAGCATGGGATACAAGTTTGTGTTCTAAAAGAGCAATTTAATGTGTACCTCATAAAAGCTTAGAAAGCATATTTGGGGTCCACAAAATGTCCTACGAGGTTTCTAAGTAAAACTATTTTCGCAAAACTTCTTGTAAAGGTAGAACGCGAAGCATGGGATACAAGTTTGTGTTCCAAAAGGGTACTTTAATGTGTACGTTATAAAAGGTTAGAAAGCATATTTGGGGTCCAAAAAATGTCTTATGAGGTTTCTAAGCAAAACTATTTTCGCAAAACTTCTTATAAAGGTAGAACGTGAAGCATGGGATACAAGTTTGTGTTCCAAAAGAGAACTTTAATGTGTACCTTATAAAAGCTTAGAAAGCATATTTGGGGTCCAAAAAATATCCTATGACGTTTCTAACCAAAACTATTTTCGCAAAACTTCTTGTAAAAATAGAACGCGAAGCATGGGATACAAGTTTGTGTTCAAAAAGAGAACTTTAATGTGTACCGTATAAAAGCTTAGAAAGCATATTTGGGGTCCAAAAAATGTCCTATGAGGTTTCTAAACAAAACTATTTTCCCAAAACTTCTAATAAAGATAGAACGCGAAGCATGAGATACAAGTTTGTGTTCCAAAAGAGAACTTTAATGTGTAACTTAAAAAGCTTAGAAAGCATATTTGGGGTCCAAAAAATGTCTTATGAGGTTTCTAAGCAAAACTATTTTCGCAAAACTTCTTGTAAAAATAGAACGCGAAGCATGGGATACAAGTTTGTGTTCCAAAGGCGAACTTTAATGTGTACCTTATAAAAGCTTAGAAAGCATATTTGGGGTCCAAAAAATGTCCGATGATGTTTTTAAACAAAACTATTTTCCAAAAACTTCTTATAAAGATTGGACGCGAAGCATGGGATACAAGTTTGTGTTCCAAAAGAGAACTTAAATGTGTACCTTATAAAAGCTTAGAAAGCATAGTTGGGGTCCAAAAAATGTCCTATGAGGTTTCTAAGCAAAACTATTTTTGCAAAACTTCTTGTAAAGGTAGAACGCGAAGCATGGGATACAAGTTTGTGTTCTAAAAGAGCAATTTAATGTGTACCTCATAAAAGCTTAGAAAGCATATTTGGGGTCCACAAAATGTCCTACGAGGTTTCTAAGTAAAACTATTTTCGCAAAACTTCTTGTAAAGGTAGAACGCGAAGCATGGGATACAAGTTTGTGTTCCAAAAGAGAACTTTAATGTGTACCTTATAAAAGCTTAGAAAGCATAGTTGGGGTCCAAAAAATGTCCTATGAGGTTTCTAAGCAAAACTATTTTTGCAAAACTTCTTGTAAAGGTAGAACGCGAAGCATGGGATACAAGTTTGTGTTCTAAAAGAGCAATTTAATGTGTACCTCATAAAAGCCTAGAAAGCATATTAGGGGTCCATAAAATGTCCTATGATGTTTCTAAACAAAACTATTTTTCCAAAACTTCTTATAAAGATAGAACGCGAAGCATGGAATACAAGTTTGTGTTCCCAAAGAGAACTTTAATGTGTACCTTATAAAAGCTTAGAAACATATTTGGGGTCCAAAATATGTCTTATGAGGTTTCTAAGCAAAACTATTTTCGCAAAACTTCTTAATAAGGTAGAACGCGAAGCATGGGATACAAGTTTGTGTTCAAAGGCGAACTTTAATGTGTACCTTATAAAAGCTTAGAAAGCATATTTGGGGTCCAAAAAATGTCCGATGATGTTTTTAAGCAAAACTATTTTCCAAAAACTTCTTATAAAGATTGGACGCGAAGCTTGGGATACAAGTTTGTGTTCCAAAAGAGAACTTAAATGTGTACCTTATAAAAGCTTAGAAAGCATAGTTGGGGTCCAAAAAATGTCCTATGAGGTTTCTAAGCAAAACTATTTTTGCAAAACTTCTTGTAAAGGTAGAACGCGAAGCATGGGATACAAGTTTGTGTTCCAAAAGAGCAATTTAATGTGTACCTTATAAAAGCTTAGAAAGCATATTTGGGGTCCACAAAATGTCCTACGAGGTTTCTAAGTAAAACTATTTTCGCAAAACTTCTTGTAAAGGTAGAACGCGAAGCATGGGATACAAGTTTGTGTTCCAAAAGGGCACTTTAATGTGTACCTTATAAAAGGTTAGAAAGCATATTTAGGGTCCAAAAAATGTCTTATGAGGTTTCTAAGCAAAACTATTTTCGCAAAACTTCTTGTAAAAATAGAACGCGAAGCATGGGATACAAGTTTGTGTTCCAAAAGAGAACTTTAATGTGTACCTTATAATAGCTTAGAAAGCATATTTGGGATCCACAAAATGTCCTTTGAGGTTTCTAAACAAAACTATTTTCATAAAACTTCTTAATAAGGTAGAACACGAAGCATGGGATACAAGTTTGTGTTCCAAAGGAGAACTTTAATGTGTACCTTATAAAAGCTTAGAAAGCATATTAGGGGTCCAAAAAATGTCCTATGATGTTTCTAAACAAAACTATTTTTCCAAAACTTCTAATAAAGATAGAACGCGAAGCATGGGATACAAGTTTGTGTTCCAAAAGAGAACTTTAATGTGTACCTTATAAAAGCTTAGAAAGCATATTTGGGGTCCAAAAAATGTCCTATGAGGTTTCTAAGCAAAACTATTTTCGCAAAACTTCTTATAAAGGTAGAACGCGAAGCATGGGATACAAGTTTGTGTTCCAAAAGAGAACTTTAATGTGTACCTTATAAAAGCTTATAAAGCATATTTTGGGTCCAAAAAATATCCTATGAGGTTTCTAAGCAAAACTATTTTCGCAAAACTTCTTATAAAAATAGAACGCGAAGCATGGGATACAAGTTTGTGTTCCAAAAGAGAACTTTAATGTGTACCTTATAAAAGCTTAGAAAGCATATTTGGGGTCCAAAAAATGTCTTATGAGGTTTCTAAGCATAACTATTTTCGCAAAACTTCTTGTAAAAATAGAACGCGAAGCATGGGATACAAGTTTGTGTTCCAAAAGAGAACTTTAATGTGTACCTTATAATAGCTCAGAAAGCATATTTGGGATCCACAAAATGTCCTTTGAGGTTTCTAAACAAAACTATTTTCACAAAACTTCTTAATAAGGTAGAACGCGAAGCATGGGATACAAGTTTGTGTTCCAAAGGAGAACTTTAATGTGTACCTTATAAAAGCTTAGAAAGCATATTAGGGGTCCAAAAAATGTCCTATGATGTTTCTAAACAAAACTATTTTTCCAAAACTTCTTATAAAGATAGAACGCGTAGCATGGAATACGAGTTTGTGTTCCAAAAGAGAACTTTAATGTGTACCTTGTAAAAGCTTAGAAAGCATATTTGGGGTCCAAAAAGTGTCCTATGTATAGGTTTTAAGAAAGCGGAAGTTTAGTATTTGAAGTATAAAGATTGAGTGAAAGATCAAATGAAGAATGAAGTATGAAGAACAAGTAAAATCGTGTATGAGAGAGAGTTTGTGAAAGGGTGAGTTTATTCCCTTGTGTGTTTATGAATTACAATCGATCTTGTTTATATAGACAAGCAAGTATCAACAAGTGATAGATCTAAATTTGAATTAAACAAATGATGAAAGGAGGGGACAACAGAAAGTTATCAACCCCACCTTGGTCTCTTCCTTCTTTGAATTCAAATGGTTGGCGCTTCCTTGAGTAGATCTTCTAGAAGGCGTGATTGGTGTTTGGATACACCCATTGCTTTGATCATTCACTGAATACCGATTCTCTTTAATCTTGTATAATTCTTTATTTTCTTCAATACTCCCCTTCAAGCTTAAACCAGAAGTGGGTTAAGCTTGGGACTATGTAGATTCACCTCGTTAAAAACCTCCATGTAGCAAAACCTCGTGGGACAAAAACTCCATGTAGGAAAAGAGTATGAACCTCATTGTCTAGGGTCTTCAAACCGTCTTTGTGTTTGATCCATGAGTCCAAGTTTCTCATGAATGTATTCACATGTCTTCAAGGTGGCCGCCTTAGTAAAGATATCGGCCAACTGCTCTGAACTCCGTGTATAGCAAGGTAAGATAACTCCTAATTGCATCTGCTCTCTCACTTTGTGACAATCCACCTCAATATGCTTGGTTCTTTCATGGAAAACCGAGTTTGAGGCTATGTGGATAGCCGCCTGATTATCACAGTGCATTGTGATTGGAACCTGTGTCTTGATTCCCAAGTCTTCCAACAACATCTTCAGCCACATTAATTCAGTTGTCAATCTCCTCATTGCTCTATATTCTGCCTCGGTACTAGAACATGAAACGATTTTCTGTTTCTTGCTCTTCCATGTGACTAGATTGCCTCCAACAAATGTGCAATAACCTGTTGTTGATCTCCTATCTTCTCTGTCACCAGCCCAATCAGCATCACAATAACCGACTATGCTTGAGCTCCCATTACATCCCATCCAAAGACCTCGTTCTGATGTTCCCTTCAGATATCGCAAAATCCGGTTCATCATACTCCAATGGGACATCCTTGGCTCTTGCATGTGCTGACTGACCTGATTCATAGCAAAACACAAGTCAGGACGAGTGAGAGTAAGATATATCAACTTACCAACAAGTCTTCTGTATAGTTTAGCATCTCCAAATGGTTGATCATCCTCGCTTTCTCCTTTTTGGTGTACTTTGTATGCATCTTCAATGGGAGTCCTGATTGGTGTCTCCTCCTGTATTCCTGATTCACTTAAAAGATCAAGTGTGTACTTTCTTTGGGATAAGAAGAGACCTTCCTTTGATCTACATACTTCTATTCCAAGAAAGTACTTTAGTTTACCAAGATCTTTAATATCAAAAACCGAATTTAAATAAGCCTTAGTGTTTTGGATACCAACCTTGTCATTCCCTGATATGATGATATCATCAACATATATGAGAATGACTACAATACCTTCTTTGCTTTGCATGGTAAACAAAGTATGATCAGCTTCAGACCTCTTGAATCCACGATCAAGTAAAGTAAAGCTCAGTTTTCTATACCATGCTCTTGGAGATTGCTTTAAACCATAAATTGCTTTTCTCAGCCTTAGTACTTTTCCTGGTTGTATACTGTCTTCAAGGCCTGGTGGTGGTGTCATATAAACCTCCTCTTCCAGCTCCCCTTGAAGAAAGGCATTCTTCACATCCATTTGCCACAATTCCCATTCTAGGTTTGTTGCAAGTGAAAGTACAACTCGGACTGTGTGTAGTTTGGCTACTGGAGCAAATGTGTCACGATAATCCTCTCCATAGGTTTGTGTGAATCCTCTTGCAACCAGCCTTGCCTTGTATCTTTCTATTGCTCCATCACTCTTATACTTAATTGTGAAGACCCATCTTGAACTAACTGTCTTCTTTCCCTTAGGCAGGTCAGCTTCATCCCAAGTGTGATTCTTTATCATAGCACCGGTTTCTTCTCCACACGCATCTCTCCACACCTTGTATTCTTTGGCTTCATCATAGGTTTTTGGTACCTCTTCTTGATCAAGTATGCTTATGAATACTTGATGTTCCTCAGGGAAATGTGCGAAAGAGCACACGGCTTGTAAAGGATGAGCTTCTGCTTGACAATTGTAGTATACTCTTGTATTTACCCAATTAGATGGATCCTTTCTGATCCTTTGACTTCTTCTTAACGCAACCGGTTGCTCAGCCACCACTTGCTCTTCCATTGGCACAGTGAGATCAGTGTGTTCTGGTGCTCTTCCTCATTTGTATAACTGGAGCCTCCTCATTTGCGTCTTCACAATCTTCTTCACAAGCTTGATCATGGCCATTGTCATTGATATTCTCCCCTTCAGGATCAAGCGGGACTGAAGGAGGTGGAGGAGTCGTGGATGGAATAGGCATTGATATTCCCAAGTTCTGAAAGAGCATTCGTAAGTTAGTAGCTCGGTCAGAATGAGACTGAGCAAGATTCTCCAGGCTAGGCCAATCCTTTTCTGTGTAGTATCCTTTCTCTTCTAAAAACTTCACATCACGAGAGACCATAACTTTGCCAGTTTCAGGTATCACACACTTGTATCCTTTCTGAGTAGTAGAGTATCCAATGAACATACTCTTTACGCTTTTAGCTTCTAGCTTGTTGCGGTTCTCCCCTGGAACTAAAACAAAAGCCACACAACCAAACACTCGTAAGTGATCAATAACAGGTTTAGTTTTATTGAGTACCTCAAATGGTGAGATATCATGAAGGACTTTTGTTGGTGTCCTATTAATCAGATAGCAAGCCATAACTACAGCATCTCCCCAATATCTCTTTGGAACATTTGTATGAAACATCATAGAGCGAGCCACTTCCATGAGATTCTTTCTTTTTCAGCTACTCCATTTTGTTGTGGAGTATAAGGACAACTAGTTTGATGAATGATCCCATTTTTGGATATGAACTGCTTGAAGGCATGACTTGTATATTCACCACCATTGTCTGAACGAAAAGTCTTAATTTTAGCATTGTAATGGTTAGTAACATAAGCATGAAAACTAACAAATGCTTCAAGCACACGATCCTTAGATGGAAGCAATGTTAACCAAGTATATTTTGATTTTTCATCAATGAAAGTCACAAAATATTTATGATTATCTCTAGATATGCATGGTGAGGTGATGAGGAACTAGGAACCAACCAACCCATTCCCGTCATGAAGCAAGCTCCAAGAACAAGGTCCGGAACTAGAGACATGCGTGAGAGCTTCAACCTTGGAGTAGCAAGCTTATTCAATGGCCAGAACTTGGAAAACATCACGGATCAACTCAGCTCACTCACCATCACCGAGAACAAGCTGGAGAAGGGGAACCAAGTAAAGACCAAGCTACGGTTCAAGATCAAGAGAAAGGACCACCAACACTTCTGGAAGCTTATATATACAAGTCGGTCCACATGATCAAGAAGAGGAATCACGAGAAGCATGGCCTATGTTATCAACTCGCCAAGGGAAGGAACTTGCCATATTCAGCATCCAAGCAGCTTAATGAAACGCTGCACTTCACACACGGTCCAATAAACCGTATAAGGTATGGTCTAAATCAATTCAATACATTATGATACTAACCGTGTGTTCATGTTTGAATCAGGTTCAATTAGTTAGCTAGTTATTTACGGTTTACTTAGCTTTGTAATTCGAATGAGTAGTTTTTCTTTTCAGTACTTGTAATTTCTTGTATTTGCTTCAAGTCCCCAAGTAGGGCAAAGCTGCATCGGTTTGTTTATAAGGCCTCTAGAGCAGCCGTGTATCTTTACAACTCATATCAATAAAGAAACCGGAGCTTTTCATCTTTGAAAACCCTTTTGAAGTCTTGAGTTCGTGTGTAATATCGACCTTGAGCAATCTTGACTTATCAAAGCTTAGATCCATAAGGCTTTGTGGCGTCCTCAATCCATTCCATCAACCGATCCTGCCAAAGAGAGTTGAACAACCAGTTGGCTTGATCCCATATCACTCGCATCATTCGACCATCATCTAGCTTGAAGGAGAGCGTTGAACAACCAGCCTTCTTGCCCCATATCCACCCTCGTGCTTACATCATTTTGGTATCAGAGCCGAAAGGTTCTAGATTCAAGGTGATATCTATCCTTGCATCGTTTTATCCTTTCTGCTCATTGTTCATTTGCTTTGTTTCAATTCCGCATCATAAGAAAAACCTATAAGAATCGTTTAGTTTCTTGTTTTTTGCATTCGTTGTTGCATCTATATTTAAAAAAAAAAAAAAAAAAAAAAATATAGGTTGCTTGCACTAGACTCATCGGTTTAGGTTGTTAGATCTTGTGAAACCATAGCTTTAATCTTGTTGGTTGCGAATTGCTTGACTTCATCCTGCATAAACCGCCGTCTAGAGACTTGCTAGGTTGCATTAGGTCGACTAGGAAACCCTCCATACTTTCCATATTTGAATCTTGAAAAAAAAAAAAAAAAAAGGAATCATATTGCTTTGTTTGTTTGGTTTTGGTCTTGCCTCTTTGTAGACAGACCGAACTTGGACTTTACCTCTTGTGTTTGATCTTTCCTTTTCTTTGTTTACGTTTTTCCTGTTTGCTTGCATCGCACTCGTTGTTTCCTTTCCTTTTTGTTTTCTTTCCATTTCCTTTTAGCACTTGATCGTTTGTTACTTGTGTGAAGGAGCTATGGGAGACAACCAAGAACAGCCCCAACCCACAACACAACAACTCCTTGATGCGATAAGGAGCATCAGCGATCGCATGAATGTGATGGAGCAACTGCTTCCACAAGCTCACGCACACAATGGACAAGGTCAGCCTCGACATCAACCAAGGAACCGAGCTGAAGATGACACTGACAGTGATATGCCAAGCTTGGAGGATGATGCTGACAATGAAGAAGGTCCTAGGCGAGATGAGCAACCAAATGGACGACGCCGAGTTGTCAATAGGAACCAAAGACGAGACCATGATGATGACAATCCATGGCAAGGTGGTAAAGACATCAAGTTGAAACCTCCTACTTTTGCAGGCAAGGTGGATCCTGATGCATATATTGATTGGGAAAGAAGAATGGAGTATATCTATGATTACTATCAATACACCGAGGGAAAGAAGGTCGCACTAGCAGCTGCTCAACTCACGGGCAATGCTTTAACATGGTGGGATCGTGAAGTCTCTGAAAGAAGGAGGCTTAGACGTGGGCAAGTCAACCAGGGATGACATGAGAGCTATGCTCAGAAAGAGGTATGTGCCTACATACTATTACCGAGACTTACACAAACGTTTTCGAAGTCTTTCTCAGGGAACAGGTCAGTTGAGGAATACTTTGAGGAGTTTGAAGTTGTCAAGAACCGGTTAGAAGTCCAGGCACCAGATGAGACACTCATGGCTCAGTTTGTTGATGGTCTTCAAGACCGCATTGCAAGAAAGGTGGAGAGACAAGTGTATGGAGACTTCGACGAGTTAATGCACTTTGCTACTCAAGCTGAACAACAAATCAAGAGGAAGATAGCCTCCACTCCACGCAACAAGAACACTTGGAGTCAGTCCAACCAAAAGACATATGACAAGGGCAAGACACAAGTAGCTGATGATCGGTTCAAGAAGGACAAAACCGAGACATCCAAACCCCTAAAACAGATTCAGGTACTCCTAGACCTAAAAAGAATCGTGATATAACATGTTTTAAATGTCAGGGCAAAGGACATTATGCCAATGAGTGCCCAAACCGTCGTGTGATGCTGATCAACGACCAAGGAGAGTATGAGACCGAAGATGAACAAGAGCCAGAACCAACTGATTCTGAAGGAGAGATAACCGATTATCCTGAAGTGGGAGAGATATTGGTTACAAGGAGAGCTCTTAGTGCCATGTTTGAACCTGAAACCGTTCAAAGAGAGAACATCTTTCACACAAGATGCAACATACAGTCAAAGGTATGTAGTTTGATTATTGATGGTGGTTCTTGCACTAACGTGGCTAGCAAGTATCTTGTTGATAAGTTAGGTCTCAAGACAACTAAGCACCCCAAGCCATACCGACTGAAATGGCTAAATGATGACACGGTGTTGAGGATTGGAGAACAAGTATCCGTGCCTTTCAGTATAGGCAAGTACACGGATGAAGTTAAGTGCGATGTGGTTCCCATGGAAGCTGGACATCTCTTATTGGGAAGACCTTGGCAATATGACAAGGATACTCTTCACCATGGGCGAACTAACTTCTACTCATTCAGCCATCACAACCGCAAGCACAACTTAGCTCCTCTTACACACACAGAAGTGTTTGAAATGCAAAAATCCATGAACCAAATAAACAAGGCTCGTAAGACCAACTTGTTTATTACTCCAACTTCGGTTTGTAAAGCTATTGATTGCAAAACGCAGGTGCTACTAATGGTCTTTAGAGAATGTTTGCTTTCAGGTCCAATAGGTTCGGAGCTGCCGACCGAAGTTAAAGAGATTCTCAAGCAATTTGGAGATGTGTTTCCTGATGAGATTCCAGCTGGTTTACCTCCAGTCCGAGGCATTGAGCATCAGATAGATCTTATTCCAGGAGCTCCATTGCCAAACAGACCTGCGTATAGAGTTAATCCAGAAGAGTCTAAAGAGCTAGAGAAGCAAGTCCAAGAGTTGATGTCAAAAGGATACATCCGGGAGAGTCTAAGTCCTTGTGCTGTGCCAGTCTTGTTGGTACCAAAGAAGGATGGAACTTGGAGGATGTGTGTGGATTGCCGAGCTATAAACAACATCACAATCAAGTATAGGCATCCAATACCACGCCTTGATGACATGCTAGACGAACTAAGTGGAGCCACAATCTTTTCAAAGATTGATCTTAAAAGCGGCTATCATCAAGTTCGAATGAAGGAAGGTGATGAATGGAAGACAGCCTTTAAGACCAAGAGAGGCTTATACGAGTGGCTAGTCATGCCATTTGGACTCACCAATGCTCCAAGTACATTCATGAGACTCATGAATCACGTGCTAAGAGCATACATTTGTAAGTTTGTTGTTGTTTACTTTGATGATATTCTTATATACAGCACTTGCTTATCGGATCATTTGATCCATCTTGAGAAGGTTTTAAACACTCTGAGGGTAGAAGGCCTATACGCCAACCTCAAGAAGTGTACCTTCTGTACTGATCAAGTAGTCTTCCTAGGTTTTGTTGTAAGTTCTCAGGGTTTGCAAGTAGATGAGGAGAAGATCAAAGCAATCCGAGATTGGCCAACACCAACAACCATAGGACATGTGAGAAGTTTCCATGGGCTAGCCAGCTTCTATAGGCGGTTTGTCCGAGACTTTAGCACCATTGCAGCCCCACTAACATCCGTTATCAAGAAGGACGTTGCCTTCAAATGGGGAGAAGAACAAGAGCAAGCTTTTCAGAAGCTTAAGGATCGTTTGATTCAATCACCGGTTTTGTGTTTGCCTGACTTTGATAAAACCTTTGAGATTGAGTGTGATGCCTCAGGAACAGGATTGGAGCTGTTCTCACTCAAGGAGGCAAACCGGTGGCATTCTTTAGTGAAAAGCTTCATGGAGCTTCACTAAACTATCCTACTTATGACAAGGAGCTATATGCACTTGTAAGATCTCTTGAAACTTGGCAACATTACTTATTATCTAAAGAGTTTGTTATTCATACAGATCATGAGACTCTAAAGTACCTAAGAGGCCAACATCACTCAAGAAGAGACACGCAAGGTGGCTCCAATTCGTAGAGACATTTCCCTATGTCATTAAGTACAAGAAGGGGAAAGAAAACATTGTAGCTGATGCACTCCAGGAGGCATGCCCTGATAGCTACGATGGAGGCCAAGGTTTTGGCTTTGAGCACATCAAAGACCTATACCAAGATGATCCCGACTTCAAAGACACCATCCAACTGTGCAACAAGGGCGCAATAGGTCCATTCTATTTGCAAGATGGTTTTCTTTTCAGGGATAAGAGACTGTGCATTCCACAAGGATCAATGCGTGATCTAATACTAAGGGAAGCACACGGAGGAGGCCTCATGGGACATTTCGGAGTTGATAAAACATTGAGCATTGTGATGGAGCACTTCTTTTGGCCACGCTTGAAGAGAGACGTGGAGCGCTTCTGTGCTAAGTGTATCACATGCCTCCGAGCTAAATCCAGGTCACATCCACATGGTTTGTATACTCCATTACTTACCTATCCTAACATGCCATGGTAGATGTTTCTATGGACTTTGTCTTAGGATTGCCAGCATAAGAAAGAAGGATTCGATCTTTGTTGTTGTTGATCGATTCTCAAAGATGGCTCACTTCATCCCATGCAACAAGACCAATGATGCTACGCAAATAGCTGATTTGTTCTTCAAGGAGGTGGTGAAGTACCATGGCATTCCCCGCACCATAGTGTCAGACCGAGACACCAAGTTTCTAAGCCACTTTTGGAGAACACTATGGAGGAAGCTAGGCACAAAGCTTCTCTTCTCAAACTTGCCATCCACAAACAGATGGACAAACTGAAGTTGTCAACCGCACTCTCTCAACCCTTTTAAGGGCTACGGTTGGTAAAAACTTAAGGAATTGGCTTGATTGTTTACCTTTCATTGAGTTTGCTTATAATCGTGTGCCACACTCTACTACTAAACTCTCTCCTTTTGAAGTTGTCTATGGTTTTAAACCAAATACTCCACTAGATCTTATGCCTTTGGAACACAAAGAACAGATGATTAGCCAAGATGGAGTGGAGAAGGCCGAGTTTGTCAAGAAGATCCATGAGAAAGTTAGAGAGAACATAGAGAAGAAGAACAAGCAAACCGAGGAGTATGTGAACAAGAAACGCAAGAAGGTCACCTTTGAAGAAGGAGATTGGGTTTGGCTACACATGAGGACAGAACGGTTTCCAAATGAAAGAAAGTCTAAGCTATCACCACGAGGAGATGGTCCCTTCAAAGTCCTGAAGAAAATAAATGACAATGCGTATCACATTGATCTGCCAGGTGAGTTTAAAATTTCTCATACATTTAATGTTTCTGATTTATCTCCCTTTGATGCAGATGAGACAATTCTGAGGACAGAATCTTCGCAAGGGGGAGGGGATGATGAGGAACTAGGAACCAACCAACCCATTCCCGTCATGAAGCAAGCTCCAAGAACAAGGTCCGGAACTAGAGACATGCGTGAGAGCTTCAACCTTGGAGTAGCAAGCTTATTCAATGGCCAGAACTTGGAAAACATCACGGATCACTCAGCTCACTCACCATCACCGAGGAACAAGCTGGAGAAGGGGAACCAAGTAAAGACCAAGCTACGGTTCAAGATCAAGAGAAAGGACCACCAACACTTCTGGAAGCTTATTATATACAAGTCGGTCCACATGATCAAGAAGAGGAATCACGAGAAGCATGGCCTATGTTATCAACTCGCCAAGGGAAGGAACTTGCCATATTCAGCATCCAAGCAGCTTAATGAAACGCTGCACTTCACACACGGTCCAATAAACCGTATAAGGTATGGTCTAAATCAATTCAATACATTATGATACTAACCGTGTGTTCATGTTTGAATCAGGTTCAATTAGTTAGCTAGTTATTTACGGTTTACTTAGCTTTGTAATTCGAATGAGTAGTTTTCTTTTCAGTACTTGTAATTTCTTGTATTTGCTTCAAGTCCCCAAGTAGGGCAAAGCTGCATCGGTTTGTTTATAAGGCCTCTAGAGCAGCCGTGTATCTTTACAACTCATATCAATAAAGAAACCGGAGCTTTTCAACTTTGAAAACCCTTTTGAAGTCTTGAGTTCGTGTGTAATATCGACTTGAGCAATCTTGACTTATCAAAGCTTAGATCCATAAGGCTTTGTGGCGTCCTCAATCCATTCCATCAACCGATCCTGCCAAAGAGAGTTGAACAACCAGTTGGCTTGATCCCATATCACTCGCATCATTCGACCATCATCTAGCTTGAAGGAGAGCGTTGAACAACCAGCCTTCTTGCCCCATATCCACCCTCGTGCTTACATCATGAGGTCCAAACATCTGAATGAATCAAATCAAAACAATTTTCATATAATGTAGATGATTTAGGAAAAACCGTCTTGCAATGTTTGCCAAGAATACAAGCTTCACAATCTTTATTTTGAAATTGAATGCTAGGCAATAACAAGTTAAGAGCCCTATGGTGAGGGTGTCCTAATCTAGCATGCCAAATCGCATTATTTGAAACAAAACAATTCAAACTCAAATCGCATGATAAAGAAGAGGGTTTAGTGTCTTCAAGAACATATAAGTTTCCTTTGGTGGTTCCTTGCCCAAGACACTTGCTAGTCTCAATATCCTGAAACCAAAAATCATTAGCCCCAAATATAGCATAGCAATTCAAGTCAGAAGTAGCCTTTCTAACTGATAGCAAATTCGATTTAAAAGTTGGCATATAGAAGGCTGAGGTTTCTTTATCAAATAACTTTAAATCCCCAATTCCTTCTATCTTAACATTATCTCCATTTGCAATACTAACATGCCCTAAAGCCGGTTTAATATTGTTGATAAGTTTAGCATCACTAATCATATGGTGACTAGCTCCAGAATCAACTACCAATGGTTTAACACTATCCATCACCCTAGCATTGCTACAAGATGTTCCAGACTTAATTGCTAACGGTTTACTGGAGATATCTATCCAGTTAACATTGCTACAAGAAGGATGAACGCTTATAGGCTTAGCAATGTTACCAGACTCCTTAAGCGCTTTGATAAGAGCATCAAGGTCTGATTTCTTCACAAAGTCTGATGATTCAGCCATCACCATTCCTCCAGAATTTGAAGCGCCACCTTGTTCCTTAATTCTAGATGGTCCAGCTGCTGTGTGAGCTTTGTGGTTGTCTTTCCACTTGTTCTGACCAGAGTTGATGTTCCACTTACTCAAATGTGGATACAAGATGTAACACTTCTCCTTAGTATGACCTATCTTCTTGCAATGCTCACACACAAGATGTGGATTTTTGTAATACGACTTATTAGCACTTGCTTGTGTCACATTCATTTGCTCCACTTTGTTGGCCAGAACGAGCTCTCCACCTTTTCCTCCAATAAGACCAAGTGAACCTTGTTCCTTTTGAATTTGAGCGCACACCTCATCTAAGCTTGGGAGCTTTGCGCCTCTTAGGATATGCTTAATCAAATCGTTGTATGATGGATTTAGCACCATAAGAAGAGCAAACACCCTGTCTTGTTCTTGCCTTTCATTGAGAATACTTGCTTCAAGCGTGGGTGGCCTCAGCATTTCCAGTTCAGCCCAAAGTGATCTGAACTTGCCAAAGAACTTGTTGAACTCCATATCTCCTTGGCTTAAATCGTTAATGGCTCTCTTAACCTCAAAGATTCTAGTGAGGTTAGAGACATTTCCGAACACATTCTTCAACGTGTTCCACAGCTCCTTAGCTCCTTCACAATAGGAGTAAGCTTCAAGAACTGATACATCCAAGGAAGCTTGAAGAATAGCTAACACGGCTTGGTCTTCTTGGAACCACTTGTTGGTATCCACCATAGCCGCTTCATTTTCTTCGACTTGATCACCAGATAATTCTTCAACGTGGCTCCAAACACCACGACCACACAGAACAGCTTTCGCGGTTCTTGCCCAAAGAAGATAATTATCTCCTCCTTTAAGGGTCACCGGAAGCACAATACTCTTTCCTTCTTCCAAACCCATTGTTTTAGGTAAGAATAGACTGAAACGGAAATGAGAGTTTTTTAAGATAGAAAAGTGTTTAAGCTTGGCAACGATTCAAAAATAAACTTCAAAGAACAAGATGGAGTTTATCCAGAATCGTTTTTAAGAACCAGATTAAAGAGTGCTTTAAGCACAAAGAAATAAGAAAGCACAAAGAAATAAGAAGGCCAAGTTCGTAACTGGATATGATACCATATAGGTTTTAAGAAAGCGGAAGTTTAGTATTTGAAGTATAAAGATTGAGTGAAAGATCAAATGAAGAATGAAGTATGAAGAACAAGTAAAATCGTGTATGAGAGAGAGTTTGTGAAAGGGTGAGTTTATTCCCTTGTGTGTTTATGAATTACAATCGATCTTGTTTATATAGACAAGCAAGTATCAACAAGTGATAGATCTAAATTTGAATTAAACAAATGATGAAAGGAGGGGACAACAGAAAGTTATCAACCCCACCTTGGTCTCTTCCTTCTTTGAATTCAAATGGTTGGCGCTTCCTTGAGTAGATCTTCTAGAAGGCGTGATTGGTGTTTGGATACACCCATTGCTTTGATCATTCACTGAATACCGATTCTCTTTAATCTTGTATAATTCTTTATTTTCTTCAATAGTTTCTAAGCATAACTATTTTCGCAAAACTTCTTGTAAAAATAGAACGCGAAGCATGGGATACAAGTTTGTGTTCCAAAAGAGAACTTTAATGTGTACCTTATAATAGCTTAGAAAGCATATTTGGGATCCACAAAATGTCCTTTGAGGTTTCTAAACAAAACTATTTTCACAAAACTTCTTAATAAGGTAGAACGCGAAGCATGGGATACAAGTTTGTGTTCCAAAAGAGAACTTTAATGTGTACCTTATAAAAGCTAAGAAAGCATATTTGGGGTCCAAAAAATATCCTATGAGGTTTCTAAACAAAACTATTTTCCCAAAACTTCTAATAAAGATAGAACGCGAAGCATGAGATACAAGTTTGTGTTCCAAAAGAGAACTTTAATGTGTAACTTAAAAAGCTTAGAAAGCATATTTGGGGTCCAAAAAATGTCTTATGAGGTTTCTAAGCAAAACTATTTTCGTAAAACTTCTTGTAAAAATAGAACGCGAAGCATGGGATACAAGTTTGTGTTCCAAAGGCGAACTTTAATGTGTACCTTATAAAAGCTTAGAAAGCATATTTGGGGTCCAAAAAATGTCCGATGATGTTTTTAAACAAAACTATTTTCCAAAAACTTCTTATAAAGATTGGACGCGAAGCATGGGATACAAGTTTGTGTTCCAAAAGAGAACTTAAATGTGTACCTTATAAAAGCATAGAAAGCATAGTTGGGGTCCAAAAAATGTCCTATGAGGTTTCTAAGCAAAACTATTTTTGCAAAACTTCTTGTAAAGAAAGAACGCGAAGCATGGGATACAAGTTTGTGTTCCAAAAGAGCAATTTAATATGTACCTCATAAAAGCTTAGAAAGCATATTTGGGGTCCACAAAATGTCCTACGAGGTTTCTAAGTAAAACTATTTTCGCAAAACTTCTTGTAAAGGTAGAACGCGAAGCATGGGATACAAGTTTGTGTTCCAAAAGGGCACTTTAATGTGTACCTTGTAAAAGGTTAGAAAGCATATTTGGGGTCCAAAAAATGTCTTATGATTTTTCTAAGCAAAACTATTTTCGCAAAACTTCTTATAAAAGTAGAACGTGAAGCATGGGATACAAGTTTGTGTTCCAAAAGAGAACTTTAATGTGTACCTTATAAAAGCTTAGAAAGCATATTTGGGGTCCAAAAAATATCCTATGACGTTTCTAACCAAAACTATTTTCGCAAAACTTCTTGTAAAAATTGAACGCGAAGCATGGGATACAAGTTTGTGTTCAAAAAGAGAACTTTAATGTGTACCTTATAAAAGCTTAGAAAGCATATTTGGGGTCCAAAAAATGTCCTATGAGGTTTCTAAACAAAACTATTTTCCCAAAAGTTCTAATAAAGATAGAACGCGAAGCATGAGATACAAGTTTGTGTTCCAAAAGAGAACTTTAATGTGTAACTTAAAAAGCTTAGAAAGCATATTTGGGGTCCAAAAAATGTCTTATGAGGTTTCTAAGCAAAACTATTTTCGCAAAACTTCTTGTAAAAATAGAACGCGAAGCATGGGATACAAGTTTGTGTTCCAAAGGCGAACTTTAATGTGTACCTTATAAAAGCTTAGAAAGCATATTTGGGGTCCAAAAAATGTCCGCTGATGTTTTTAAACAAAACTATTTTCCAAAAACTTCTTATAAAGATTAGACGCGAAGCATGGGATACAAGTTTGTGTTCCAAAAGAGAACATAAATGTGTACCTTATAAAAGCTTAGAAAGCATAGTTGGGGTCCAAAAAATGTCCTATGAGGTTTCTAAGCAAAACTATTTTTGCAAAACTTCTTGTAAAGGTAGAACGCGAAGCATGGGATACAAGTTTGTGTTCCAAAAGAGCAATTTAATGTGTACCTCATAAAAGCTTAGAAAGCATATTTGGGGTCCACAAAATGTCCTACGAGGTTTCTAAGTAAAACTATTTTCGCAAAAATTCTTGTAAAGGTAGAACGCGAAGCATGGGATACAAGTTTGTGTTGCAAAAGGGCACTTTAATGTGTACCTTATAAAAGGTTAGAAAGCATATTTAGGGTCCAAAAAATGTCTTATGAGGTTTCTAAGCAAAACTATTTTCGCAAAACTTCTTATAAAGGTAGAACGTGAAGCATGGGATACAAGTTTTTGTTCCAAAAGAGAACTTTAATGTGTACCTTATAAAAGCTTAGAAAGCATATTTGGGGTCCAAAAAATATCCTATGACGTTTCTAACCAAAACTATTTTCGCAAAACTTCTTGTAGAAATAGAACGCGTAGCATGGGATACAAGTTTGTGTTCCAAAAGAGAACTTTAATGTGTACCTTATAAATGCTTAGAAAGCATATTTGGGGTCCAAAAAATGTCCTATGAGGTTTTTAAACAAAACTATTTTCCCAAAACTTCTAATAAAGATAGAACGCGAAGCATGGGATACAAGTTTGTGTTCCAAAAGAGAACTTTAATGTGTACCTTAAAAAAGCTTAGAAAGCATATTTGGGGTCCAAAAAATGTCTTATGAGGTTTATAAGCAAAACTATTTTCGCAAAACTTCTTGTAAAAATAGAACGCGAAGCATGGGATACAAGTTTGTGTTCCAAAAGAGAATTTTAATGTGTACCTTATAAAAGCTTAGAAATCATATTTGGGATCCACAAAATGTCCTTTGAGGTTTCTAAACAAAACTATTTTCGCAAAACTTCTTAATAAGGTAAAACGCGAAGCATGGGATACAAGTTTGTGTTCCAAAGGAGAATTTTAATGTCTACCTTATAAAAGCTTAGAAAGCATATTAGGGGTCCATAAAATGTCCTATGATGTTTCTAAACAAAACTATTTTTCCAAAACTTCTTATAAAGATAGAACGCGAAGCATGGAATACAAGTTTGTGTTCCAAAAGAGAACTTTAATGTGTACCTTATAAAAGCTTAGAAACATATTTGGGGTCCAAAATATGTCTTATGAGGTTTCTAAGCAAAACTATTTTCGCAAAACTTCTTAATAAGGTAGAACGCGAAGCATGGGATACAAGTTTGTGTTCCAAAGGCGAACTTTAATGTGTACCTTATAAAAGCTTAGAAAGCATATTTGGGGTCCAAAAAATGTCCGATGATGTTTTTAAGCAAAACTATTTTCCAAAAACTTCTTATAAAGATTGGACGCGAAGCATGGGATACAAGTTTGTGTTCCAAAAGAGAACTTAAATGTGTACCTTATAAAAGCTTAGAAAGCATAGTTGGGGTCCAAAAAATGTCCTATGAGGTTTCTAAGCAAAACTATTCTTGCAAAACTTCTTGTAAAGGTAGAACGCGAAGCATGGGATACAAGTTTGTGTTCCAAAAGAGCAATTTAATGTGTACCTTATAAAAGCTTAGAAAGCATATTTGGGGTCCACAAAATGTCCTACGAGGTTTCTAAGTAAAACTATTTTCGCAAAACTTCTTGTAAAGGTAGAACGCGAAGCATGGGATACAAGTTTGTGTTCGAAAAGGGCAGTTTAATGTGTACCTTATAAAAGCTTAGAAAGCATATTTGGGGTCCAAAAAATATCCTATGAGGTTTCTAAGCAAAACTATTTTCGCAAAACTTCTTGTAGAAATAGAACGCGAAGCATGGGATACAAGTTTGTGTTCCAAAAGAGAACTTTAATGTGTACCTTATAAAAGCTTAGAAAGCATATTTGGGGTCCAAAAAATGTACAATGAGGTTTCTAAACAAAACTATTTTCCCAAAACTTCTAATAAAGATAGAACGCGAAGCATGGGATACAAGTTTGTGTTCCAAAAGAGAACTTTAATGTGTACCTTAAAAAAGCTTAGAAAGCATATTTGGGGTCCAAAAAATGTCGTATGAGGCTTCTAAGCAAAACTATTTTCGCAAAACTTCTTGTAAAAATAGAACGCGAAGCATGGGATACAATACAAGTTTGTGTTCCAAAAGAGAACTTTAATATGTACCTTATAAAAGCTTAGAATGCATATTTGGGATCCACAAAATGTCCTTTGAGGTTTCTAAACAAAACTATTTTCGCAAAACTTCTTAATAAGGTAGAACGCGAAGCATGGGATACAAGTTTGTGTTCCAAAAGAGAACTTTAATGTGTACCTTATAAAAGCTCAGAACGCATATTTGGGGACCAAAAAATGTCCTATGAGGTTTGTAAACAAAACTATTTTCGTAAGACTTCATATAACGGTAGAGCGCGAAGCATGTGATATTAGAGTAGAGGAGATGAGAAGGCCAAACATGAAGTGAAGGCCAAGCATCTCCACATCAAAGAAGGCTGTAAAGTCATGAAGTGTATTGCAAGGAATGAAGACTTGTGATACAAGAAAACTCAGACTTACATAAAGAAGCACATGAAGTGCAAGGAGAGGAGCCAGCTGAAGAAGCTGGCGACTTGAACCAGCGATTAAGAAGCAATCGCCATTGCCTTCTTTACCAAGGCAGTCCGTACATGTATCTCATTGGGCCATCCGTACAGCTCAGGTGTGAGTGATTAAATATATCAGCCCAGAAGGTCTTCTTGTATGAAGAAAGATGGATGATGACCCAATAGAAACTAAATGTGAAGAAAGGGAGTTGGCGACCAAAGAAGGAGATTTGAATTCAAATGATGGGCGCCAACTCAAAGGAAGAATGGGGACAAATGATGTAAGATGGATGATGGAACTCGAAGATTGGTTGTGCAACTCTCCTCTTCAAGTCAGTGAATGGATCGGATGGAATAGATGTGGGAAGATGGGATCGGATTAGTTGGTTGTACAACTCTCCCTAACACGATCAATGGATGGAATGAAAGGTAGATTGATGGAACGAAGACGCCACAAGATCCTATGGAGATGAACCTTGATAAGTCAGATTGCTCAAGTCGATATTACACACGGCTTAAGGCTTGCAAAGAGATTGTTCTTGACAAAAACTCGGTTTTCTTTATTGATATTGGTGAAAGATACACGGCTGCTCTAGAGGCCTTATAAACAAACCGATGCAGCTTTGCCCTACTTGGGGACTTGAAGCAAATACAAGAAATTACAAGTACTGAAAAGAAAACTACTTATTCGAATTACAAAGCTAAGTAAACCGTAAAAATTAACTACTAATTGAACCTGATTCAAACATGAACACACGGTTAGTATCATAATGTATTGAAAGGATTTAGACCATACCTTATACGGTTTGTTGGACCGTGTGTGAAGTGCAGCGTTTCATTAAGCTGCTTGGATGCTGAATATGGCAAGTTCTGTCCCTTGGCGATTTGATAACATAGGCCATGCATCTCGTGATTCCTCTCCTTGCTCATGTGGACCGATTTGTATATAATAAGCTTCTTGAAATGTCGTTGGTCCTATCTCTTGGTATTGAGCCGTAGCTTGGTCTGTACTTGGTTCCTCTTCTCCAGCTTGTTCCTCGGTGATGGTGAGTGAGCTGAGTTGATCCGTGATGTTCTCCAAGTTCTGGCCATTGAATAAGCTTGCTACTCCAAGGTTGAAGCTCTCACGCATGTCTCTTGTTCCAGACCTTGTTCTTGGTGCTTGTCTCATGATGGGAATGGTTGGATTGGTTCCGTGATCCTCATCATCCCCTCCCCCTTGCGAAGATTCTGTCCTCAGAATTGTCTCATCTGCATCAAAGGGAGATAAATCAGACACATTAAAGGTATGAGATATTTTAAACTCACCTGGCAGATCAATGTGATACGCATTGTCATTTATCTTCTTTAGGACTCTGAATGGGCCATCTCCTCGTGGAGACAACTTGGACTTCCTCTCATTTGGGAACCGTTCTGTCCTCATGTGTAGCCAGACCCAATCTCCTTCTTCAAAGGTAACCTTCTTGCGTTTCTTGTTCACATACTCCTCGGTTTGCTTGTTCTTCTTCTCTATGTTCTCTCTGACTTTTTCATGGATCTTCTTGACAAACTCAGCCTTCTCCACGCCATCTTGACTAACCATATGTTCCTTGTGTTCTAAAGGCATAAGATCTAATGGAGTATTTGGTTTAAACCCATAGACAATGATGTAGACCTCAAGTCAACATCAACCAAGAAGCATGGAGAACACGCACACAAGCTGACCAAGACTCTTGGAGAAGACCAACTAGAGCACATCAACGACATAGGTCCATTGATTCGAGCGCACAGAACGGATCATAAGGAGCTAAGCTACAATTCAAGATGTTCCAGAAACTTAACTCAACATGGAAGCCCTGAGAGAAAGAATCAACCCAAAAGCTTCCCGCATGAAGAAGTTATGCTGCTCACAAGTCGACGGACTTGCAAGGGTTCCGAGAGAGACCAACTCCCAAGTATTGAAGCCTTCCAATCAATTCCAGTAGAAGCTTTAAAGACCTCAACAATATGGATTTAATGGGACTTCAAGAAGAGGGATTAATCAAAGAACTCGAGTTTATTGGACAAGAACCAGCTCAAATCACTCCAGCTTCAAAACCGGCCAATTCAAGCCCAAATCAGGTATCTTTAATTTATCATATATTTGTGCAATTAAACCAACGTGTCTCAGTGGTTAACAGGGACTCAGAGGACCACAGTTCGAGCCTCAGACAAGGCCAGGACGTTTTAGATAGTTTTATTATTCTTTTTGCAAACTTTCCTTTTCTTGTATTTTGAATGCCTTGTTGTTTTCTTTTACAAGTCTTGTAGTTTTGAGTCTTCTTGTAGTTTTTCTTTTATTTGTGTCGACCAATATTAGGTCTAGCTGAAGAACCACTTTATAAGGTTCCCCTGCAGCCTTGTAAACATTCAACCTTTTTCTGATCAATAAAATATCGAACTTTTCTCTTAGACTGCGGCTGCTGCCTTGTCTCAACGTCTCTCTGTCTCTGCGTGTGGAATCACCTCTGACTGAGAAGTATTGCTGTATCAGAGACCTTACCATAGTCTCTGTGGTGCCATCAATCCACCCTCGTCTAAGGAGCTTGTGGAATCAAGCGTTTTGGTCGTTTGTTGTTTGTGGAATCAAACAACGCCTCCTTCACCATCATCTCTACCTTCATTCGCCTTCCATCTCAACTCCAAAGCCTGAGCCGTGTGCCTTAAGATTAGGTGGACTCCTGATCTTATATCATCTGGTATCAGAGCCAAAGGATCTGCCTTTGGTTTTCTATCCTTTTCCCTTATTGTTCTCATTGATTTCTTTTGCTATTCTGTTTGTTCTCTTATCAAAAAAAAAAAAAAAAAAAATCGTTTGCTTGCTATTTAGTTTCTCTTCGTGTGTTTCCCTTTCTTATCATTGTTTAGTTGATTATCATAAACGAAAATACCATAAAAAGTTGTTGTTGATTCCTTGCTTTCATCCGTTTGCCTAAGGTGTTGCTAGTTTGTCAAATTATCATCTCGTCATTGTTGCTTTCTGTTGTGACCCTAGGGTGGCTAGGATTGCTGTCGTGAGTTAGGATAATCTCTAGGGCAAGGATTGAATATTTTGTTCCTTTTTGCATATAACCCGTTTTTCCATATTATTGTTTCTTGCTGAAGTCGATTGTTTGCATTATCATCCATTTAAAAAAAAAAAGAAAAAAAAAAAAGGGTGTCGTGTGTTGAGTTTAATTGCTTACTTTATTAGGTTGCTGTCTATTGCTTAGCTGTGCCAAAAACGTTTATCAATTGGTTTTGCCTTTTGTATTATCGATTTGTCTCAGTTACGTGATCATTGGTTTCAGTTGTTGCACTTGTGCTGTTTCGTTTTGTCTTGTTGCTGCTTTCTATTTTGTCGTTAAGAAAAGCCATAAGAGAAAAAAAAAAAATTGTGTTTCAGTTTTGTTTAGGTTTGTTGTGTCTGCGTACTATCCTCTTTGCTTTCTTTTTGTTTCCCATAAACCATAAAATAAAAAGAGTCAAATTTCCTTTTTGTTGTTTGAGTTATTTTTCCTTTTGTTTCTCGTTAGCTATTTCTTCCTTTTGTTTTATAAAGCGTGAGTCTAAAGAAAGGAAATTCCCAGGTGTGCCGAGTTTGTTCTTTTAAATTTGTGGTACCTTTGATTTGCTTGTTGTTTTTGTTGAGTTACAAGGACATTGAGTGATCGTAAAAGGAGCCATGTCGGAAGAGGACACTTGGGATGACGAGACTGACTCTGAGCATAGTCCGAGTGATGAGGATACTTCATACATGGGAGATACATGGTCTGAAGAAGATGAAGATGATGGGAATGAATCGGATGGAAGAGAACCAGAACCTGACCCACCAGACCAAGACCGAGACTACTCACAACAAAGGAGGTGGTATGACGAAGTAGAAGAGGAAGAGGAATGGGGAGGATCTGAGTATGATGACAGCTTCGAAGAAGAATATGAAGAAGACGCAGGACGTGGAGAGCTGAATCCCACACCACTCTACAGCATTCGCAGCACTCTTTATCACCCCTCACACAAGCTTAAACATGAGGTAACTCCAAAACCCAATCGTAAATCAAGTACTGATCTTTACCTCTATACATTTTCAGGAAGTAGGCGAGACTACCTACAGTGGGAATCCAGCATGGATGAGTATTTTAGGTACTATTCTACTCCTAAAGAAGACAGACTTAACTACTGTCTGAACCAGCTCAGAGGAGAGGCTAGAAAATGGTGGTACCAAGAAGAGGATTATAGATGGTACTACAAGGAGCCAACCATAAGAACGTGGGGGCAACTAAAGTGGATCATGAGGGAGACATATGCGCCTCACAGCTTGACAGAACTGAGGAAAAACAAATACCCTCCAAAGGAATCAAGCCGAAGAGATGCAGCTCCTAATCTGGTGCAAAGCGCAAACTACAAATCAGTCAAGTACCAAGGTAAGTTTTCTGTACCTAATAATTCTTTAGAACTGACGAATTATAAGTTTAAGAACAGGGGATACAGCCCTAAGGAAGATCCAAGGAAGAAAACCACATCAACGATGGCTTTAAGGAGTGAAAATCTTGCTACACAAGTAAGAGATGAGCGGAAATATTCCAAGGGAGTCACGCAAGAATTGAGCTCAACCAGAACACTAGGAACGCCACTGACAAACCCAGGAGGTACCATAGTGGCAAGAGGACGAGCAGCACTTGCAAAGACTCATCCTTTTCACCTAACCAATCGGAAATCTCAATGGCTGTAACAAGTAAGAGAAAACCGATTCAGACTAAGGTAAGTACCTCAACAGCTCAACCAAATTTTGATCAACTTTGTGATAAGCTAATACACTTGATTAAGTTCAAAGGAGTTGAGAAAGGTCTAGGTACTGAAGAGGAACGTGAAGCAACTAATTGTTGTGAACTGCAAATGAACAAGAAACAAGAAATTGTTTCAGCTTCTAAGAATGAAAAGGTACAAGCTACATTATCTCAATCTGTTTACAATGATTCCATAACTGTCATGATGCGCTTGCCCTTTTCCATAAGTGCTGAGCAAGGTGCAGGATCTCAGGGAGAACGATTGCAAACATTGGAGATACCACCTTGTCAAGAAGAGCAATGGAAGCGAGGAGGACAGGAGAAGAAAACTCCACTTGATCCGCAACCAACAAATCTTGGACAACATGTGACGCAGCTAATAGATAAGTATTCTAACCTTGAGAACCTAGCTGAAGTAATATGTTATAAATGTCAAGGTGTAGGGCACAAGGCTAAAGAATGTCCAGCTAAGAAATCAAAACATTCTACTTCTTTAGAGTTGAAAAAGAGCAACCCCAACGAGTGTGATAGCTTTGTTCAATCAGATTTAGAATCCCTAAATGCTAGTATATTACACTTGTCTTTGCCAAAGGATGCTGGAACAGGTTTAAGTGACATGAATGAGAAATCGGATCAAGAGGAATTACCAACCCAAGATCTCGAGAAGGCTCAGAATGTTATTCCTTCCTTAGTTCTCAAAGAAGCCGAGCCAGAAGCACATACCCATTCAACTTCAAAAGGTCTTAAGGCGCCAGAACAAGAATTTGTTCATTCGATCTCTAAGCCTCAGATAAGTGCAGACAAAACTCTACTTATTCCTTTGAGTTCCCTGACTGCTTTAACCCACTTGACTTGTCCAAAAGATGTTGAGAAAGGTATATGTAGAGAGAGAAAATCAGAAGTTCACGACTCATCAACTTGCCAACATGAGGAGCACTTGCCAAATGTCCATGAGAAATGTGTACCAGCTGATCTTGTTATAGAAAAGGCTGTCATCAAAGCTAACTCATTGCACAGCCTCTTGCGTGGAACACATGTAAGTGATATTCATAACTTGATTAGGTACTCGAACAACTTCATGACAAGTCACAGCCTTAATTTTCTATTTACAAAATACCCTTTTCAAGTATAATACACTTGTTCTTGCCCTTGAGTGTTAAGAAAGGAACAGATGCTATGGACGAGAGTAAAGCTCTAGGAGGATTTAAAGAAGAAACCGGGAGTGTAATAGGAAATCTCACTAAAGGCGAAACAGTTCTGCCAAAGATCAAGCGCATGGAGTAATGACTTCACCCCACTTCAAAGAGAAACCACCAGACCAAGCTAAGAACACTGAAAGTGTTGATCAGGTAAGTTTTTCTTTTAACCCATTTGTTTCCATGATGCCTCAACTGTGCTGAAGAGATTGTTACACATAGGAGAGCATGAACGCAGAAATTGTTTAAAACCGCAATTAGAAGGAGACATTGCTAAAATTAGTGCAGATGAATTTGATTCTAATAGTTTATATTGTCATAAAGAATCAATAATGCACTTGTTCTTGCCCAGAAAGTTGATTTGGATGCAGGAACCAAAGAGGAACTTTCGCTTGAAGAGGACTTGCAAATCAATCCAGTTTCGTACCAAGCAAGAAAAGAGTCAATGGAAATCAATGCCACGCCCACCAAAGGAGAACGTGTTGAACCAGGACAGAGAAGAGGAGCTATCCTATCCTACCTGCTCTTGGGAGAGCCACCAGACGTGCCAAGCCACACCAGACCTCATACATATCAAGGTAAGATCCTAAACTCTCAAAGGAGAATGAAAGCTGACTTGCTTTCCATTGGTGCAGGATATATAGTTTCGAGGTCGAAACCTTTTCAAGAGGGAGAGAATGATGTAGACCTCAAGTCAACATCAACCAAGAAGCATGGAGAACACGCACACAAGCTGACCAAGACTCTTGGAGAAGACCAACTAGAGCACATCAACGACATAGGTCCATTGATTCGAGCGCACAGAACGGATCATAAGGAGCTAAGCTACAATTCAAGATGTTCCAGAAACTTAACTCAACATGGAAGCCCTGAGAGAAAGAATCAACCCAAAAGCTTCCCGCATGAAGAAGTTATGCTGCTCACAAGTCGACGGACTTGCAAGGGTTCCGAGAGAGACCAACTCCCAAGTATTGAAGCCTTCCAATCAATTCCAGTAGAAGCGCTTAAAGACCTCAACAATATGGATTTAATGGGACTTCAAGAAGAGGGATTAATCAAAGAACTCGAGTTTATTGGACAAGAACCAGCTCAAATCACTCCAGCTTCAAAACCGGCCAATTCAAGCCCAAATCAGGTATCTTTAATTTATCATATATTTGTGCAATTAAACCAACGTGTCTCAGTGGTTAACAGGGACTCAGAGGACCACAGTTCGAGCCTCAGACAAGGCCAGGACGTTTTAGATAGTTTTATTATTCTTTTTGCAAACTTTCCTTTTCTTGTATTTTGAATGCCTTGTTGTTTTCTTTTACAAGTCTTGTAGTTTTGAGTCTTTCTTGTAGTTTTTCTTTTATTTGTGTCGACCAATATTAGGTCTAGCTGAAGAACCACTTTATAAGGTTCCCCTGCAGCCTTGTAAACATTCAACCTTTTTCTGATCAATAAAATATCGAACTTTTCTCTTAGACTGCGGCTGCTGCCTTGTCTCAACGTCTCTCTGTCTCTGCGTGTGGAATCACCTCTGACTGAGAAGTATTGCTGTATCAGAGACCTTACCATAGTCTCTGTGGTGCCATCAATCCACCCTCGTCTAAGGAGCTTGTGGAATCAAGCGTTTTGGTCGTTTGTTGTTTGTGGAATCAAACAACGCCTCCTTCACCATCATCTCTACCTTCATTCGCCTTCCATCTCAACTCCAAAGCCTGAGCCGTGTGCCTTAAGATTAGGTGGACTCCTGATCTTATATCAGACAACTTCAAAAGGAGAGAGTTTAGTAGTAGAGTGTGGCACACGATTATAAGCAAACTCAATAAAAGGTAAACAATCAAGCCAATTCCTTAAGTTTTTACCAACCGTAGCCCTTAAAAGGGTTGAGAGTGTGCGGTTGACAACTTCAGTTGTCCATCTGTTGTGGATGGCAATTGTTGAGAAGAGAAGCTTTGTGCCTAGCTTCCTCCATAGTGTTCTCCAAAAGTGGCTTAAAAACTTGGTGTCTCGGTCTGACACTATGGTGCGTGGGATGCCATGGTACTTCACCACCTCCTTGAAGAACAAATCAGCTATTTGCGTAGCATCATTGGTCTTGTTGCATGGGATGAAGTGAGCCATCTTCGAGAATCGATCCACAACAACAAAGATCGAATCCTTCTTCCTTATGCTTGGTAATCCTAAGACAAAGTCCATAGAAACATCTACCCATGAAATGTTAGGAATAGGTAATGGAGTATACAAACCATGAGGATGTGACCTGGATTTAGCTCGGAGGCATGTGATACACTTAGCACAGAAGCGCTCCACGTCTCTCTTCAAGTGTGGCCAAAAGAAGTGCTCCATAACAATGCCCAGTGTCTTATCAACTCCAAAATGCCCCATAAGGCCTCCTCCGTGTGCTTCCCTTAGTATTAGATCACGCATTGATCCTTGTGGAATGCATAACCTCTTATCCCTGAAAAGAAAACCATCTTGCAAATAAAATGGACCTATTGCGCCTTTGTTGCATAGTTGGATGGTGTCTTTGAAGTCGGGATCTTCTTGGTACAGGTCTTTGATGTGTTCAAAGCCCAAACCTTGGCCTCCATCGTAGCTATCAGGCATGCCTTCTTGAAAGTGCGTCAGCTACAATGTTTTTTCTTCCCTTTCTTGTACTTAATGACATAGGGAAATGTCTCCACGAATTGGAGCCACCTTGCGTGTCTCTTCTTGAGTGATGTTTGGCCTCTTAGGTACTTTAGAGTCTCATGATCTGTATGAATAACAAACTCTTTAGATAATAAGTAATGTTGCCAAGTTTCAAGAGACCTCACAAGCGCATATAGCTCCTTGTCATAAGTAGGATAGTTTATTGAAGCTCCATGAAGCTTTTCACTAAAGAATGCCACCGGTTTGCCTCCTTGAGTTATAACAGCTCCAATTCCTGTCCCTGAAGCATCACATTCAATCTCAAATGTTTTATCAAAGTCAGGCAAACACAAAACCGGTGATTGAATCAAACGATCCTTAAGCTTCTGAAAAGCTTGTTCTTGTTCTTCTCCCCATTTGAATGCAACGTCTTTCTTGATAACGGATGTTAATGGGGCTGCAATGGTGCTGAAGTCTCGGACAAACCGCCTATAGAAGCTGGCTAGCCCATGGAAACTTCTCACATGTCCTATGGTTGTTGGTGTTGGCCAATCTCGGATTGCTTTGATCTTCTCCTCATCCACTTGCAAACCCTGAGAACTAACAACAAAAAACCTAGGAAAACTACTTGATCAGTACAGAAGGTACACTTTTGAGGTTGGCGTATAGGCCTTCTACCCTCAGAGTGTTTAAAACCTTCTCAAGATGGATCAAATGATCCGATAAGCAAGTGCTGTATATAAGAATATCATCAAAGTAAACAACAACAAACTTACAAATGTATGATCTTAGCACGTGATTCATGAGTCTCATGAATGTACTTGGAGCATTGGTGAGTCCAATGGCATGACTAGCCACTCGTATAAGCCTCTCTAGTCTTAAAGGCTGTCTTCCATTCATCACCTTCCTTCATTCGAACTTGATGATAGCCGCTTTTAAGATCAATCTTTGAAAAGATTGTGGCTCCACTTAGTTCGTCTAGCATGTCATCAAGGCGTGGTATTGGATGCCTATACTTGATGTAATGTTGTTTATAGCTCGGCAATCCACACACATCCTCCAGGTTCCATCCTTCTTTGGCACCAACAAGACTGGCACGGCACACGGACTTAAACTCTCCGGATGTATCCTTTTGACAT
>VHIU01000093.1:0-73278 GCA_010577795.1 Isatis tinctoria
TACAACCGATTGCTTTATTACTTGCTATTTACGAAACCAAACCCTAATTGAATTGTCTTAGCTTTTAATTTAGCTCATTAGATCAAAGTGTGAACTTGGTCTTCGTGGGATCGACCTCTAAGTACTACTTCGTTTGTTGTGCACTTGCAGTAGGAAATAGGGTTTAAAACTCGTGTATCAAGTTTTTGGCGCCGTAGATTTGGCGCCGGGGACCAAATTTTCACCTTTGGTTTACGGCTGAATTATTAGACTAAGAACTTTACTGAACTCGTTTTCTTTTCTTCTTTGTTTTTGTGTTTCAGGTGCATGTCCACAAGGAGCACAAGGAGCAAAAACAACGAGGACCTTCTTTGCTTGACAAACGACGAGCTAGCAAGGAGAGAACGAGAAAACAGAAGACGCAACACACCCATTCAAGAAGCAGAAACGACTGACACCGCCAACTCAGAGATGGGCGGACAAGCAGACATCGCAGCTCAGCTGCAACAACTTCAGACAGCCATGGAGCAGCTTCGCTTGCAACAGGAGAGGCAACTCTTGCACACCTGCTTTCGGGGACAAAGATGCGGACACTACACGATATACAGGATCGATCTGCGATCGTTACCCCGACCATCCAAGAGGCAAGATTACAAGATCAAGCCTCAAATAATCGCCCTCGTGAAGCAACACCTGTTCCACGGTTGCCTGCTGAGATTCCGATGGATCACATCGAGAACTTCGAAGAGATCTGTAGCACAACCGGCTCCAATGGGGTGTGCCTCCAGATTTCTTGAAGTGCAAGCTTTCCCCTTCTCTCTTAGGGAAAAAGCATCACGGTGGTTAAAATTTACCACCAGGCTCTCTACCGACTTGGCTGATGCGCGAGCAGTCTTCTTGGATAAGTTCTACACGAAATCCAAGACCGTAGCCTTGAGGAACAAGATCTCCTCATTCGAGAAACAGTCCCGCGAATCCTTCAATGAAGCATGGGAGCGGTTTAAGGAGTACAAGCGCGCGAGTGCCCTCACCATGGGTTTAGTGATGAGCAGCTGCTCAGCACCTTCTATGACGGAGTAGATTGGGACTACAGAAACGCCCTGAAAGCAGCTAGTAACGGTCACTTCTACACTAAGTCAAAGGAAGGAGCTCTGGAGCTGATCGAGAACCTAGCCGCAAATTCCAGCAACAACAAAAGCCCGGAGTACAACAGGAAGAAGGTCAATAGTGTGGACTCCAAGAAGATTGATGAGCTCGCGGTCTTGGTTAACCTTTTGCTAAAATAGAACCAGAAGTCAGTCCACTTTGTGGACGACAATGGGGAAGCACCTCTCGCTCAAGTCTATGAGGAAGAAACCGGGAATGATCAGATGGAGGTGAATTACGTGACAGGACAAGGTTTCGGACAGAACCGCGGTTTCAACAACCAAGGCTTCAACACTCATCCGAACCTGTCCTATAGGAGCACCAATGTGGAGATTCCGCAGGATCAGGCTTATCCTAAGCAAGGAAATCAGCCACATATGGTTTTTCAGAAGAACTACTCCAACAACTACCAGAACTGGCCATCCGTTCCTAATCAGAACCGTTTCTAAGGAGGGAATCAGCCAAGGCAGCCTTTCACAAACTCGCAACCCCAGCCTTTCACAAATCCGCAGCCTTCATCTTCAGTAACCGGCTCCGAAGATGAGCTGAAGAACATGATGCAGCAGTTGATGGCGAGTCACTAAAAGGCGGCAGCAGAGATCAACTCCAAAGTTGACACTATGTATGTTGATCTTAATGGGAAGTATGAGGCTGTATGGACCCACATGAAGCAACCTATGTTCAGAGGACAAACTGCCGAGTCTATAAAAAGAACACCAGGGACTCTGCCTGAAAAGCTGAAGCACCTAGGAAGGAGTTTGTCAACGCCATCGAGCTAAGGAGCGGGGGAAAACATTGAATTCGGCAACAACTTCCAGATCGGCAAAAGGAAAAGAAGCATTTCCGAGCACGTGCTCCCATCCAGCAAGCACCTGCTCCAAGGAAATCAAAGCGTTTATGAAAAAAAAATCGAGAGAAACCGCAACACGCTGGAACACGGCCTCACCTCTCGAGATTCTTGAAGAAGATTCGCCAACCGAGCACCCTGGTCCGTCAACCGAGCACATGCTCAGCCGAGAAACTCCAACAACTTCGGCCAGCAATCCGGAAGCAAGGGTGTACAAACCCAAGGTCCCATACCCTGTACCACCCAAGAAGTCTCGCAAGGACTTAGAGGATGCTAAATGCAGAGAGATGCTCAGAGACCTAACCGTGAAGCTGCCTCTCACGGATGCCGTTCAGATGATGCCTGCTCTCAAACGGTATATGAAAACCCTAGTCTCCGGAAAAGTAGCTGAGGAGGAAAACGTGATGGTAGTCTCCAAAGAGTGCAGTGCTGTTCTGCAGAAAAAGGTCCTTAAGAAGAGAGGCAATCCTGGCAGATTCGTTTTATCAGTCAAGATCGGCCCCATGACATTCGCATGCTCTCTGTGCGATCTCGGTTCCAGTGTCAACCTTATGCCATACTCTTGGCAAAGCGGTTAGGGTTCACAAAGTTCAAACCCACGCGCATCTCATTGGTCTTCGCAGACAGATCAACAAAGCTTCCGGTGGGTATGTTAGAGGATCTTCATGTGCGAATTGGAGACACACTCATCCCAGCTGATTTCGTGGTTCTAGAGCTTGAAGAAGAACCGAAGGACCCTCTGATTCTCGGCCGACCATTCTTATGCACAGCTGGTGCAATAATCGATGTACAGAATGGGGTGATTGACCTTCAACTAGGCGACATGGTAATGTCATTCGAGATGGATAAATTGTTGAAGAAACCGATGATGGATGGACAGACCTTCACTGTGGAAGGCGTGGATGATGTATATGATGAGGAAGCTGAAGAGCTTCTGTGCCCGGATCCTCTTGAAACCGCTCTACTCTAGCTGAAAGAGAGCATGGTTTCCTGAGCGAGGATGCCGACAGCTTTTCCAAGATGCTAGATTCCAGCCGAAGAATGGAGCAGATGGTGGCGTACACAAGCCTAGAAGATGAGGAGAACTCGGCAGAAACAGACGGAGCACCCGCTCCAATCCCGCGAGCACTGTGCTCCGCCACTTGACCGATAGACAGCCCTTGGAGCGAATTGAAAGCACCCAAACTGGAGCTCAAAACTCTTCCAGCCGGCTCAGGTACGTATTCCTTGAATGAACTCTACTTACCCGGTAATTGTGAATGCTGATTTGAATAATGTGGAAGTACCTTTACCTTTATGCGAGCTTAGGAATATAGAAGGCTATAGGGTATTCGCTGATGATATCACTGGCATCTCCCTGATCTTTGCATGCATAGGATACATCTAGAAAATGAATCGATGAGTTCTATAGAACATCAGAGGAGGTTAAATCCGAATCTAAAAGATGTGTTAAGAAGGAGATATAAAACTTCTGGAAGCCGGTGTAATTTATGTTATTTCTGATAGTACTTGGGTTAGTCCAGTTCATGTAGTTCCTAAGAAAGGTGGAATCACTGTAATAAAGAATGATAGGAATGAACTGATACCGACTAGTACCATAACCGGCCATAGAATGTGCATAGATTATCGTAAACTGAATGCTGCAACTCGCAAGGATCACTTCCCTTTGCCTTTATTGATCAGATGCTTGAAAGACTTGCTAACCATCCATACTACTGTTTTTTAGATGGTTATTCAGGTTTCTTTCAGATCCATTCATCCGGAGACCAGGGGACCGACAGACATTCACATGACTTATGGCACATTCGCTTACCGGCGCATGCCATTTGGATTGTGCAATGCTCCGACAACTTTCCAGCGATGCATGATGTCCATTTTTACCGACTTGATCGAAGACATAATGGAGGTGTTCATGGATGACTTCTCGGTGTATGAAGACTCTTTCTCTCACTGTTTGTCTAATCTATGCAGGGTACTTCAGCGATATGAGGAAAAACACCTAGTTCTAAATTGGGAGAAGTGTCGCTTCATGGTCAGGAATGGGATTGTACTTGGGCATCGCATATCAGAAGATGGCATCGAAGTGGATAAAGCTAAGATCGAGGTTATGATGAACCTACAACCACCTACTTCTGTCAAGGGGATCCGCAGTTTTCTGGGGCATGCAGGCTTCTATCGCAGGTTCATCAAGGATTTTTCAAAGATAGCTAGACCCCTCACGAGGCTGTTGTGCAAGGAGGTGAAGTTCGAACTTGATAGAGACTGTCTAGAGGCTTTTCATACGATCAAAGGAGCATTGGTCAGCGCACCCATTGTGCAGCCACCAGATTGGAGCCTACCTTTCGAGGTTATGACAGATGCTAGCGACTATGCTGTTGGTGCAGTTCTCGGCCAGAGGAAAGACAAGAAGCTCCACGTTATCTACTACGCCAGTCGCACATTGGATGCTGCTCAGTGCAAGTATGCTACGACAGAAAAGGAGCTTCTGGTCGTCGTTTTCGCCTTTGAGAAGTTTCGGTCCGATCTCGTTGGATCAAAGGTTATAGTTCCTACTGATCATGCAGCACTCAAGTATCTGCTCACCAAGAAAGACGCTAAGCCGCGGCTACTTAGGTGGATTCTTCTACTTCAAGAATTCGACCTGGAGATCAAAGACAAGAAGGGAATAGATAATGGAGCTGCCGACCATTTATCTAGGATGCGGATTGATGAAGAACTCCCACTCAATGACAGCCTCCCTGAAGAACAGGTTTACTCGATCAAAGCATTCCAAATCAAGGAAGCACGTGTTCCCACCCAGCGAGCACCTGCTCAGTCCGAATTCTGCAACCAAACCGAAAGCAGCCAACATCCTCAGATTCCTTGGTTTGGTGAGATTGCGAATTACCTAGCTGCTGATCTAGAACCTCACGGTTTTGTGGGCAACAAAAGGAAGAAATTATTAAAGGACATTCGCCATTACTTCTGGGATAAGCCGTACATGTACAAGCATTGCCCAGATGGATATTCAGACGTTGCGTGGCTGAGGAGGAGATACCGAGATTCTGTTTCACTGTCATGGCTCTTCCTATGCCGGACACTTCGCACTACTTTCAAGACAGTCTCCAAGGTTCTGCAAGCTGGGTATTGGTGGCCAACAATGTTTAAAGATGCTCAGCGCTTTATCTCTAGATGCGATTCATGCCAGCGACAGGGCAACATCAGCAAGCGCAATGAGATGCCACAGAACTTCATTCTCGAAGTGGAGGTCTTTGACGTATGGGGCATTGATTTTATGGGACCATTCCCATCTTCTTTCGGGAATGAGTACATACTCGTGGGTGTTGACTATGTGTCTAAATGGTTTGAGGCATTGGCGAGTCCCACGAACGATGCAAGGGTGGTGATCAAGATGATCAAGTCTATCATTTTCCCTAGGTTTGGTGTTCCGCGAGTTGTCATTAGTGATGGAGGCTCTCACTTCATCAACAAGATCTTCGAGAACCTATTGCGCAAAAATGGTGTAAAGCACAAGGTCGCAACGCCTTACCATCCGCAAATGAGTGGGCAAGTTGAGATATCTAACCGCGAGATCAAGAGCATACTTCAGAAGACTGTGAGCACAACTCGGAAGGACTGGGCTTCCAAGCTAGACGACGCTCTATGGGCTTACAAGACCGCCTACAAAACGCCTCTCGGACAACTCCTTTCCACCTTGTTTACGGTAAAGCCTGTCACCTCCCCGTTGAGCTCGAATTCAAAGCCGCATGGGCTGTCAAGCTGCTCAACTATGACATTAAGCCGGCTTTAGAACGACGCATGATGCAGCTACACAACTGAACAACTCGAACTAACTGCTGGTGCTGCAATAAAACTGACAAACGACACATCCACTAACATAGACTGGTAGCAACTTATGACATAATCCCACCATCTGCATGAAAACACTAAACATGCTTTCCCTGCATGAAGAGATCAGTGTTCAGCAGATTAATCAGGATG
Organism: Isatis tinctoria; assembly: GCA_010577795.1. Lineage (NCBI taxonomy): Eukaryota > Viridiplantae > Streptophyta > Magnoliopsida > Brassicales > Brassicaceae > Isatis > Isatis tinctoria. Next base: position 5,954 of record VHIU01000093.1, read on the forward strand.
TCGTCAGTCAGACCGCTCAAGAGACAGTTAGGTAAGTTTCTCAGGAGTCTATGCAGCAGTTGCTTAAAAGGCCGCTCGGAAAATACCCCAGATCCCAAAAATTGAAATCGTTGAAAACCGATTTTTTTTTTTTTTTTTAAATCCGCCTCCCGGGTCAGAACCGGGATGGCTAACCCGCTCTGATACCAAAATGTAACACCCGTCTCATCCTCACCCGAGAACGGCGTGCCACTAACCATAATAAAATAATATATATCCAAATCTCATAAATAAATCACGTCTAGATTTCTGGAAATCCATAAAATACGTCTGTCGTCTCACAATCGAAATACCGTAAATAAACTGTAAATACCATGTCTAAAATACAGTACGAAAATACAACACAACATAAAGCCCAAAAGTAGCACCCGGTCCGATAAAACGTCTACTACTCCTCATTCTCACCTGAAAGGGAAAGAGGAGGGGTGAGTAACAGGGGAGTCACTCAGTGAGGTATCGGATGCTAATCACATAAAACGTAAATCTGACCATAGCACGCCATACATAAGAAATAGACTAAACATGCATAATCACGGTACCTAAAGTACCTAAAGAACCACAAATGTCCTAGGCCAGAGCTCGTGACCAGTCTGATGGGATAGTGCCCAACACACCGCCCGTAGACGATTTATCGATCTGCCTGAGGTACCTGACAACCGATCGACGCAATTTCCCGTACCCCACCTCAAACAACACGCGACGCAAGTACATAAGTCACGTCTTTGTACCCCCGCAATCCCTAATGACCCACATGGTCAACTAATCCTAACTCTAGCATGAATAAAAGAATTAATTAACAATTTAATGCACAATCAATGGGTTGAATCATCTATTATTCCTAAGTCCGATTTACAAACAATCCTAAAAAGACTCTAGCATAGAAACGGAACACATTTAGTACTAAACCCTATATACAGCGCTTTTCGATGAAAAGTACGATATTCTGCGGAAAGCCCTCACCTTAGCAAAAATGGAGTATAACTGCTTCCTCTGCACTCCAGTTGCTAAAACGGATGCTGAATCTGAAATCAGGATAAAATTTCTAGTGAGAACGGCTTTCGAACGGCGAAAAACGGTTAACGGGTCAAACCAGTCAAAGTCAACGGTCAACTGTCAACCCGGTCAAAGTCAACGGTCTGACCAGTCAAAATCAAACCGCGATTAAACCGAATTAAACCGGACCAAACCAGACTAAACCGGACTCAATTGATTTAAACCAGAAATTCAACCAAACCGGTTAAGCCAAACCGGACTCAAACCGGCGGCAGATCGCCGGCGAGTCTCCGGCGACGGTGAGGCGCGGCGGTTTCCGGCGAGTCGCAGCGGTTTCCGGCGCAGGGCGGCGGCGGAGCTCACCGGAAAGTCACCGGTTTAATTCGGTTTCGGTTTGACCGGTTTGACCGAGCTCTTCTGGCGGCGCGTGAGGGCGCGTCTGGTGGCGGTGGAGGCTGAGCTTCTTGGCGTGGCTTCGTCTCGTCGTGCTGAATCCGGTGGTGGCCTTGGATTTTCGAGAAACACCACGGTTAGAGAGTTACGATCGATTAAAGATCCGACCTATAAGAAATCAGATCGGAAAACTGTTTTTCGGTATACCTGAGCGGCGGATCGGTGGAGGGGAGAGCAGTATGTGTTTTCTCCTTCTTCTTCCTCTTCCTCTTCTTCTTCTTCTCCTTCTTCTTCTTCTCTCACAAACTCTCTCTCTCTCTCTCTCTCTCTCTCTCTCTCTCTCTCTCTCTCTCTCTCTCTCTCTCTCTCTCTCTCTCTCTCTCTCCCTCTGTGAGAGCCGAAACTCACACTGTCAAAACTTATATTTTATTGGGGCTCGAAAATTCTATTTTAAAGAACTAAAGGACCGAAAATGCAAAAAGAGAGATTTTATTGATGATTTCCGAAAGTACATGGATAATTAGCAAAAGCTGAAAAGTCTTATATTGCTAAAACTCCTAATACTCGGATTTGTGATGGATTTAACCTTTACATGAGCGTACATATATATATACTGACAATCCTAGGGTGCTAAGCTTTTGGGCCCGAAATCCAGCCCGAGAGTCTTCCGTGATCTGTCCGCGCGTTCTGACCCAAATCTGGCCCGCCGATGAATAGTGATCCGTGAATAGTAAACCGGTGAATAGTAATCCGAATCTCGGTTTAGACTTAATTCGATTTTTCGGTTAACTTTGTTTCGGGATGAATAGTGTATTAACGGTTTTTCCCGCGTGAACAGTATTCCGAGCGTTTTACGACTTTAGAGATTTGAACCGCCCGTTCTTGGTTTGAACTTCCAGCCACCGGTTTCGGTACTGATGGCCAGCCGCCGGTTCCTTTGGCTCGTGTGCTTCGGCGACTGGTCCAATGACGGCTTGACGTTGGTCACGGTCCTTTGGAAAATGTTCATGGACGTCTTGCAATCGGAACGTGCAAATGCCTAGTCTTCGGGTCGGTTCGGGCTTAGAGTTACGTTTGATGGTCGGTCGACTGGACAATGTTCGGATAATGAGACTTGACTGAGAAATGATCGTGGGCATATGACGAAGACCCAGCGGCTGGCCTTATCCCAGCCGTCGGTTGGTATATCATGAAGACCCGGCGGCTGGCCTTATCCCAGACGCCGGTTGATGGATAAAGAAGACCTGGCGGCTGGCCTTATCTTAGCCGCCGGCCGTGGACAAAGAAGACCCGGCGGGTGGCCTTATCCCAGCCGCCGGCCGTGGACGAAGAAGACCCGGCGGCTGGCCTTATCCCAGCCGCCGGCCGTGGACGAAGAAGACCCGGCGGCTGGCCTTATAGCAGCCGCCGACCATGGACAAGGAAGACCCGGCGGCTGGCCTTATCCCAGCCGTCGGTTCGTGTCCTGGACGGGTCGTGGGCAGTTGGCCTTAGCTCGTGCGGTCCATGTTCGGGATAAGTTCCATTTGATCTCGACCTTGACTTCTCGTTCCGTCAATCTTCGAAGAGGGGATTTTGACCCCAACAGTTAGCCCCCCAGCTCTTTGCTTCCGTAGTTTGGAGCAAGGAGCTCCGAGCTGAGAGTTCTATCTGGATTGACTGAAACGGGAAGGCAAGGAGTTTTTCCGTTCGTCCGTTCATCCGCTTCTCTTTAGTGTCTTGTCAAAGTACAATGCACCATGTTCATATGGAAGTTTGTGCCATGTTTGCTATATCAAAGGAGTGACTTCATTCTCATTTTTTCACACTCCCCTTCTCTTTTCAAGTTTTTGTTTCTTCAAGTCTTTCCTTTGAAGATTTTTGCTTTAGAAATGACTGGTGAAGGAGGTTCTCCTTTCGAACTTAACTTTGATGCAATCATGAATAATCAGTTTGAGTTCGATTTTATGTCCGCGGAGCACGATGCGGTACTTGTGGAAGATCTGCTGGCGGTTGGAGAAGAAGCCATTCCACAAGCAGCGTACGATCCCGAAGGCGTTCCTCAGTGGGCGGCTGGCCCTGGCAACGCTCAAGGAGCGCTTAGATTTGCTAATGTCCCTCAATGGGAGCCCGAGACGGCGGCTGGGAATGAGGACATACCCGAGACGGCGGCTGGGAATGAAAGCATTCCCGAGAGGGCGGCTGGAAATGAGACCAGACCCGAGCCGGCGGCCGGGAGTTCGACGAGTAGGGCGTCTGGTTCGAAGAGGGCGTCCGGCTCCAAGCGGTCGGCTGGCGTAGTGGCCGTATCGAGATGGGCGCTTGGCTCTGGAGGCGTCTTAGAGAGGGCGTCCGACACTTCTAGAGTTGATGTTGTCGGCGTCTCGCCGCAGGCAAGCGTAGGACGTGGCGTTTGGACTCCTCCTCAGCATGTCGAGGACAACGGCGGATGGCGTGCATGGCCGTCCCAATCTCTGGTTCCCTCCGAACATCATTATACGTGGCCAGAGACAGGTGACGACTCAGCCATGTCCGGGGAAGAAGTCAGGTCGGATCACCCGGAAGTGCCCATCTTTGCGCATCCGGAAGTGAAGTCCGAGTGTCGCTCTCCCGGGGAAGCCAAAGCCTATTGGGGTGAGGATATTTTTGCTTGGCGGTTTAAGAAACCTGGACCGTCTTCGAGTTACAGATCGATATCCGAGGGATTCAAGCATGGACCCACTTTGAGCGATCGGGACTCACTAGCCAAGCTCAGATATGACTTCCGGATTTCGGACAAGATCAAGTTTCGCCTCCCCAAAGATGGGGATAGGATGAACAAGGCGCCAGAGGGATATTTCGCCATGTACGAGTCGATGTTTTACGAAGCTTTACGCTGGTTACCGATCCCAGGAGCTATCTTCGAATTTCTCGAGTTATATGGGGTTGCGATCTCTCAACTTGCCCCATCCGCTATGAGGATTTTGATGGGACTCATGGTCCATTGTGCCGAATGCGGGATCAAGTTGGAGGGTGATCTTGTACGCAATTTCTTTTCGTTGACGAAGATTTCTAAGTCGGATTTTTTCTGCTCGGTCAATGTTCGGAAGAATGTGAAGCGTTTCTACACCGGCCTTCGGAGTAACTGTAAAGCTTCGCGGAACCAGTTTTTCTACGTGAAGCGCAGCCCGCTCACGGTTGGTTCCGACTTCGGCGGCTCGGTTAGGACCGAGTGGAGTTTGCCACGTAAGCGTTTCGTCTTTTTGTGAATTTTCTCTATAAATAGCCTTCATTATTATGTTTCATTCTTCATAACTTCATTTCTCACAACTTTTCATCTTTTCTTCTCTTCTTTTAGTTCGTGATCCCTTTGCTCCTAGAGTTTCCGGATTTGAGGATATCGTTGTAGAAGTTGACAAGAAGAAGATCGATTGGGAGTGTCCGGATCTCTGGCGCCGCTTTCTGGATGCGAAAGATATTTTAGAAGGGCGCGCTCCTCCGAAGGGTCCTGACTTTGTTGATCCAATGGCGACATACCCCAGCATGGAGGGTGTTTGGAAGTATCGCCAGCAAAAGTACGTTGAAGCTGGACCGTCTGGAGAGGCGGCTGAGTTCGACCTGGCGTCCGGTTTTGTTCTACCGGTCGGGTTTGATTTCCGAGGTGACGGCTTGCCTGAGGGACAGATAGTCGCTCCCCAGGGCTCTGGTTGCGCCGCTGTGGCGGATAAAGGGAAGGGAGCTTCCAACAGCCCGGATCGTCCGAGGAAGGGCAAGGTGGCTCGGACGGTCGAGGCGTCTGACCCTGGTCTCCTTTTCGACGCTCGTAAGGCGGCGGGAGGAGATCCAGCCGAGTCTGCGAAGGTCGTGGACTACTTCGGAGCGTTGGCTCCGGCTTCCGCTGTGCCGTTCGATCGTTCGGCGGCTTACGGAGACTTGTCCTCTGGCCTTATGATGGTAATTCTTTCATCCTTTAGATTTGTTTTGACACAGTTTGGTCTTTGCTGATATTTGCTTTTCTCTGATTCAGGTCGCCACTCGAGCTCATGCGACCCAGGTCGCCTTAGAGATCTCGGAGAAGGAGTCCCGGAAAAAGGACAAAAAGATCAAGGCTTTAGAAGCCAAGCTTCAGAATGCGGAGAAGAGATCGCAGAAGGAGCTCAAGAAGGCGCTCGCGGAGGCTGAGCGGAAGATGGAGCTGGCGCTGAATTAGCAAAGCCGCTGAGAGTTGGTGGAGAAGTACCGTCTCCGAATTGAGGGTGCTAAAGCTGCTCTCGCGCCGATGCGTCAGGCGAAATACAGCGAGACTGCCTTGACTGAGGTCAGCTCGAACCTTGATCTAGTCCGGGACATTAAGTCCGGGAAATCCAAGGTCGAGGAGGAGGAAGGATAATTGGAGGCTTCGTTGGAGCGGCTCAAAGGAGGAGGCTGGGTTGGCTCCTACGATCGAGCTGCTACCGCCCTTGACAGTTACTTGGTATGCTCTCCGGTTTCTCCGTCCCAGTCCCCGGAGGCTGAGGCTTTAGATTACGGAGCTCCTACTCCTCTTGTTGAGTATGATTAGGCTTTGGCCTTGTATTTTCTATTTCCGTTATGTTCGGGTCCTTCGACCCTTTTATTGTATTTGCTTCGTCCGTCGAACTTATATCTCTTTTTGTGGAGATTTGTTATCTATCTGCTTTTGCCTTTAGTTGTGATGGACTTCTTTGCTTGCTTTGCTTTTATAGTTTGAAAAATGGCTTGTCTTCAGGTTATAAATCTTAATAAAGGCGAATTGGGTGGCCGGTATATCTTTCTTCCAAGAAGGCGGCCGGCCCATTTTGCGGAACGAAGGGCGGCTGGCCCGTCTCTTTACGGAGGACGGGCGGCTGGCCCGTTCTGTAGAGTGAAGGGCGGCTGGCCAGTTGTACGGGCGGCTGGCCCATTTTGCGGAACGAAGGGCGGCTGGCCCGTCTCTCTACAGAGGACGGGCGGCTGGCCCGTTTTGTAGACTGACGGGCGGCTGGCCCGTTGTCCGGGCGGCTGGCCCATTTTGCGGAACTAAGGGCGGCTGGTCCGTCTCTCTACGGAGGACGGGCGGCTGACCCGTTTTGTAGAGTGAAGGGTGGCTGGCCCGTTGTCTGGGCGGCTGGCCCGTTGTCCGGGCGGCTGGCCCATTTTGCGGAACGAAGGGTGGCTGGCCCGTTTCTCTACGGAGGACGGGCGGCTGGCCCGTTTTGTAGAGTGAAGGGCGGCTGGCCCGTTTCGGAATTGATTGGTATTGCGTTGGAGTGTTATCCCGGACACTCGAACTTTAGACCAGGTCATCCTTGCAAGTATTTCCTGGGTTTAATGCAGTCTTTTGTTGTTGTGGGGAATCGAGATTGTTTGGATCCCTCTTTCAACTGAAAGCTTTTAAGATCTCGCCTCAGAGCCGGTTTGATACTGCGTTCTCGAGATGTCTTTGACCAGTGTTCCATGTCAGGCGCTTTACTGGGTTTAGAGAGTTTACTTCGTTTCCCGTGCTTCGCACTATTTGCCTATGCGAAGCGCAAGTGAAGGTAAACTAAACAGAACATCGTCTTGAGCGCTTCCTGTAGGATCGCGGGATGTCAGGTTACGCCCTTCGGATGTTAATCCGGAAATTTGTATAGCGTGCTAGTCTTATCCTCTGCGGGATGTTAAGAGAACCATGGTTTAAAAAGATAGTCTTGTTGTGGCCAGCAACAGACGGATTCTTTAGAGAGGATTGGTCGGTGATCATGGATAAGTTACGAGATGCTAAGTCTCGATGTTTATCTGATTTTAAGTTCGAGTTAAAGATGTGTTATGAGATACTAAGTCTCAATGTTCATTTTCCTCGGGTTTTTCTGGATCCATTCGTTTTCCGGATCAAGTTTCAAGATGCTAAGTCTCGATGTTTGTCGGAGTGGTGTTTTCGGAAACTTTTTCAAACTTTGGATGTGTTATGAGATGCTAAGTCCCAATGTCCATCTCCTTGATTTGTTTGCGAAAATTTGGGAGTATGTATATACGGACCCACTCCCCCCCCCCCTTTTTTAAGGAGAGGGGCAACTGAACTCGTTTTTTAAGCGAGCTGCCTATGTACCCTTCGTGAAAAGGGATCAAGTCACCCGTAGTTCCTTTTTTTTTTGTTTTTTTTTTGGAGGAAAGGAGATGGCTAAGTCATGGTAACGGAGTTGTCCGTTGCAGCTTCGACGGTTTCTGCGGTCTTTTCGGCAGTTTTCATCTTCTCCTGGTCGGTTTCAGTTTCCGTGGGCGGAACCTCCGTTTTTTCGAACTTTTCGGTTCTGCTCACTTTCTTTCCCAGTTCAGAGACTTCGTCTTCATTCTTCCTCTTCGGGTTCTCTCTTTGTGGGATGGTCGGATTCCGGAGCTTGTGCTCTGCCAGAAAACAGATCCGAGCCTCCTTCTGATTTCCCCAAACGGTCTTGATTCCGTTTGGTGTCGGGAACTTCAGGCAGAGATGGTATGTTGACGGGATCGCTCGCATTGAATTGATCCAGGGAGTTCCCATTATCACGTTATAGATTGCGGGTTGGTTTGCCACCGCGAAGTTAACGATTTTCGTGATTCCACCGGCACGAACCGGGAGCTGGATTGTTCCGTCCGTCATTGTGACTTCGCCAGAGAATCCAGTGAGCGACCTCGGATTGGGCTTTATCATTGACGGATCGACTTTCATCCTTTGAAGTGTCTCCCGAAAAATGACGTCCACCGAACTTCCGGTGTCGATCAAGACTCAGGAGACGTCGTAGTGGTTGATGTCCAACTCTACCACCAATGGGTCGTCGTGAGGTTGGTCGAGGCCTTCAGCATCTTTTTCGTGAAAGGCGATCCGGTCATCGTTTTCGGTGATCGGTTCCCGCGGGTTTGACTCCGTGTCTCCTCTTCTCAGGAATGCCTTTATCGAGGCCACTGTGTCTCGGCAGTACTGAGATCCTCCGATGATCATGTGGATCCTCCTGCAGTTGGCGGCGGAGTCGTCTCCGTTCGGTCTCCTTCCCCGTTTGGGGGCATCATCGTCGGGCCTTTCGTGACGTTCCTGGTTAGGTCGTCCGTCCGGGGCGCCAACGTCTTCCTCTATAGCTCCGAGACTCTCGAGGGTTACTCCGTTCCCAAGTTCCCCGGCTAATAGTTTTGCCTCGAGCCTTCTCCCAACAGTCCTGCAGTTTTCGGTTGAGTGGCCTTTTGTCCTGTGGAAGGTGCAGAAGGCGTTCTCATCCAATCCTGGTCGAGTCCATGTATTCCACGGCCCCTTGTTGAGCCCATCAGATGGTCTCCCCGTGTTTATTTGGTAGTTATGTGCTCCGCCTGGGTTGGGTTCTTCATCTCGGCCGATTCGCTTACTTCTTCTCTCGTTTGGAAAGTTAGAAGGTTGCACCGTGCCTTTGGCGACCAATTTCGATGATTGGTGCTTTCCGGCTTGGACCCTCATTTCTTCCTCGTAGATGACGAAGTTGGAAGCACGGTGGAGAGCATCTTGAATGGTTACTGGCGGATTCACGGTAATTTCCTTTCGGAAACTTGAGGTCTTCAGCAAAGATTTCTTCAGGGCGTTAATTGCGGCACTGTTGCTCAAGCCGTCAATCTTCGAGACAATCATCTTAAATCTTTCGATGAAATCTCGAAGGCTTTCTTCTGGCCCCTGCGACAGCGAGTAGAGGTCTGCGTCGGATGTCGACTGTCTTATGAACAGTGAATAATGTTTCAGGAAGGGTGCCGACAATTGTTCGAAACCGTCGATTGAGTCTCTGTCTAGCCTTGAGAACCATGACAGGGCTGATCCTTTCAGATGTTCCACGAAGAGGAGGCAGAATCCTGCGTCCCTCTCTTCGGGTTTGAATCTAGCCCGTCCCATAGCGATGTGGAAGGCTGTCATGTGGGCCTTCGGATCAGTCGTCCCGTCGTAGAAGGGGATTCGGATTTTTCCCGGGTCAGAAACTCTAACGCTCGTGATCCTTGAAGCTTGTCGCTTTATGGACTTGCGACCTTACCTCCTTCATCTGGTTCATGGTGTGTTCTAGGCGGGCACGAAGCTCATCCAACTCGTCCCTTCGGCTAGCGGATCGATTAGCTCGGGTCTCTCGTTTCTCCTTTTCCTGCTCTTCGATCCAGCGGAGTTCTTCTTCGTCCGCGTTCAGATCTCCAGCTTCGTCATCGGTTTCGCTTGCTTCCCTGTCGGCTCCGACATCTCTCGGGTTTTCGTCGTTGGTCACCGTCGAAGTTGGCCGTTCAGCGGTTCGCCTAGTGGCGCTTTTCCGGTGCAGCGGAGGTGGTGCTGAAGGTTCTCTCCTTGTTCCGACCGGGGTCTGCTCATCGAGATTCTGACGGCCCGAGGGATCCGCTCGCGGGGTGAAGACAAGGCGTCTCACTCCTAAAGTCCGGGGGCCGTGTGCTCGTACCTGGGAAGCCGCTCTTTCTCGTGCGGCCGTTCTCTCTTGCCTGTTTTGCCGCTCCGTGATTTCGGCTACCATGTTCCTCAGCTCGGTGATCGCCGCGATCTCTGGGGCGGCGTTGGCTGTCTCGTGATGATCGGATCTCCGATCGGCATTCCGAATCTGGTGAGCGCGCTGGCGGAGGTCCCAGTTATCCCGATTGCTCCATCGGCGGATGTCCCGGCAGCGGTCGCTCCGGCTCCGGCCGCAGATGTTCTGACGGCGGGGATTCCCGTTCCGACCGTTCCCGTGGCGGCCGCTCCGGTCGGTTGGTCGGTGATATGGTCGGTTCTTCTGGTCATTGTCTTCTTTCCGTATCCTCTCGTTCTAAGACTTAAGAATATTTCTCGTCCTCACAGACGGCGCCAAACTGTGAGAGCTGAAACTCACATTGTCAAAACTTATATTTTATGGGGGCTCGAAAATTCTATTTTAAAGAACTAAAGGACCGAAAATGCAAAAAGAGAGATTTTATTGATGATTTCCGAAAGTACAAGGATAATTAGCAAAAGCTGAAAAGTCTTATATTGCTAAAACTCCTAATACTCGGATTTGGGATGGATCTAACCCTTACATGAGCGTACATATATATACTGACAATCCTAGGGTGCTAAGACTTCAGATTTTCGATGTGGGACTTTGTCCTTCCTTCCCAGCCGCCGACCTAAGCTTTTGGGCCCGAAATCCGGCCTGAGAGTCTTCCGTGATCTGTCCGCGCGTTCTAACCCAAATCTGTCCCGCCGATGAATAGTGATCCGTGAATAGTAAACCGGTGAATAGTAATCCGATGAATGGTAATCCGAATCTCGGTTTAGACTTAATTCGATTTTTCGGTTAACTTTGTTTCGGGATGAATAGTGTTTTAACGGTTTTTCCCGCGTGCACAGTATTCCGAGCGTTTTACGACTTTAGAGATTTGAACCGCCCGTTCTTGGTTTGAACTTCCAGCCGCCGGTTTCGGTACTGATGGCCAGCCGCCGGTTCCTTTGGCTCGTGTGCTTCGGCGACTGGTCATTTGACGGCTGGACGTTGGTCACGGTCCTTTGGAAAATGTTCATGGACGTCTTGGAATCAGAACGTGCAAATGCCTAGTCTTCGGGTCGGTTCGGGCTTAGAGTTACGTTTGATGGTCGTTCGACTGGACGATGTTCGAATAATGAGACTTGACTGAGAAATGATCGTGGGCATATGACGAAGACCCGGCGGCTGGCCTTATCCCAGCCGCTGGTTAGTATATCATGAAGACCCGGCGGCTGGCCTTATCCCAGCCGCCGGTTGATGGATAAAGAAGACCCCGCGGCTGGCCTTATCCCAGCCGCCGGCCGTGGACGAAGAAGACCCGGCGGCTGGCCTTATCCCAGCCACCGGCCGTGGACGAAGAAGACCCGGCGGCCGCCGGCCGTGGACGAAGAAGACCCGGCGGCTGGCCTTATCCCAGCCGCCGGCCATGGACAAGGAAAACCCAGCGGCTGGCCTTATCCCAGCCGCCGGCCATGGACAAGGAAGACCCGGCGGCTGGCCTTATCCCAGCCGCCGGTTCGTGTCCTGGACGGGTCGTGGGCAGTTGGCCTTAGCTCGCCCGGTCCATGTTCGGGATAAGTTCCATTTGATCTCGATCTTGACTTCTCGTTCCGTCAATCTTCGAAGAGGGGATTTTGACCCCAACTCTAAAAGGAAGTGGTGGTAGGGTCTTTTAGTGGTTGGTGATGATGGAGGGGTGGTGGGATGTTACAATTTTGCTTTCTTAATCCGATTTGTTTGTGAATATAATAGGTTCGTGTGTGTTACTTTATTCACAACCTCATCATGTTTTCGTTTTTTTTTTTTGAATTGAATGTTAAATTAATTCAAACCAAAAAAAAACTTTTTTACATCAAGTGTGACTGTTTTAATGTTACTTAAAGTAAATGGTGATAGAAATTAGATGAATTGAAAGGATTGTATTGAGACAAAGATGTTCTCTCATCTGGTGGCAAACCAAATTTGTAGACCGGCCTCATATTTATGCACACCCATCTCCCGCAAAGATAGTAGATGGTTCCGCATGTGCTTGTCAATCTGCTTAGTGATCTGACATGCTTGAAGTGGAGGTTCTCCGTGCATCCTAGAATTGCGTTCTCGCCAAATGAAGTGTAGTGTTGCTTGGAAGATATATCTCAAGAGAAATCTGGTAACTTTGTCTCGAGTTTGATCCGCCAGTAAGTGCAGAATTCGATCCCATACTAAAGTGTAGTCTGTGGCGAGCATTTTCTTAACCAACACTGCCCAGATTTCAGCTGAAAACTGACAAGCAAAATAAAGATGATCGCGTGTTTCGAGTGCTGATTGACAGAGAGCACAATTCCCTGCAACTCCAGTGTTCCATTTAAGCATTCTATCCCCTGTTGAAAGCCTATTTTTAATGGACAGCCAAGCATGGAATGCAAATTTAGGTGTAGCATAAGCAAACCAGACTGTACGACGCCAATCTCCTACTGGGTGCACTATACGGATTTGTTGCCATGTCCTCTTTGAGCTGAAATTGGCTTTGAACTCAGTTGCAGAATTTTTCCAGAGCACTACATCGTCCTCCATAGATTCGACCTTGTATCGGTTTTGATCTATTATGTCCTCAACGTGATTGAGGAGAGGTAGGCGGTGTCGACGGCGACGATGTGTTAGGAGAACATGTCTCACCGTTGCCGTACTCCTGATGCCTGTAGCGATGCACCCTCTTTCACTCACAATATCAATTATTGGACCCAAATGCGACAATGAGTCATGCCAGAAAGAAGTTGCAGCACCATTACGCACTTCCACTTTGGTAAATGTTTTGGCTGTATTCCGAGTCTTAAGCAGCTTTTTCCATGTCCATGAGCCAAGAGTTGAAGTATCTTTAACGGACCAAAAAGAACCTTTTCTAATCAAGTACTTACGGACCCAGTTTACCCATAAAGATGAGTGGGCAGATAAAATCCTCCAAATGGGTTTCAGGCAGCTAACCTCATTCACCTCTCTAAGCGATTTCAAACCCAAACCCCCTTCCTCTTTTGGACAACAAACCTCTGACCACGCAATTTTTGCTTTGTTGACATTTAAATCAGGCCCTGACCATAAGAACGCAGAGCAAAGCTTATCAATCTCTGTCAGGCATGCCTTCGGAAGACGAAATGCAGACATCCAGATTGCAACTACAGAGTATCTCCTAATGTATATGTTAAATATCATGTTCACATGACTACATGATATCACACGGTGATTTTTTGTTTCTTGTTAGGGACAATGAATCGAAGATTGCTAGAGATGTTCCAAACAAACTAAATATAGATTGTAAGAATGATTGATATATTTCATCATTGTGCAAAGCACATATTTCCACAATATGATGATGCTTACAAGAGTAATTACATAATTAAAATAACAGTAAGTACATGGATTATAATGTGATAAACTACAGGGATTGTAATGAGATAAATCAGGGATTGAGATATTTTTAATTGTTTGTTTTATAATATTTGTAATCAGGGATGGAGCCTTACTCCAAGGTGTTTTACTCTCTCATTTGTTGTCTCCGACGCTGGTAACTGAGCTGCGAATTGGAATTAGTTAACATTTTCATAGTTGCTTCGTGTGAGAATGATGCGGTAGAGACTTCACATTCTATCTTAATTGACCTTAATATCTACTTAAATGTTAGTTGTAAATTAATGTCAATTAGATTTTGTAGGAGAATAGCATAAGCATAGATCTTCTTGATATATCTGCACTTTCGCTTGGCCCCTGGATGCTGGAATCCAGTTGGAGTGGAAGTAAAATCTAAGAAAAAAAAAAATCTGCTCAATCAAAGAAACGAGTTGAAATGCAGCTTAACCCGATATGACAAAACAAACAATAGAAGTTTTCAAGGAGAACAAAAAAAGCTAAAATAGAACCAGAAAGGAAAAGAAAAAAAGCATAAAAGCCATTGAGCTATTTACAGCTCTCATACAAAATTTGATAGGAATGATGGAATAAGATTAATATATCATCACTGAACATATATAATAATAAAACCAGTTTTGATACAAACCCCAAAGTATTTTTATTATTCGTCATAATACTGGAACAGAAAACACACGACAATGCATAGGTTTTATTGTTTGGTTGATTTGCTGATTTGCTGCCGAAGTTGATAAAAGATTCGCTTCAGATCCGACTCGTCTACCAAAAACATAACCAAAAAAAAAAAGTAAATCGAATTCAGAAAAAAAAGTACTTGTCTCTCTAGATGATTCTGTGTACATGATATTTTAGATTAGAGAGAAAACACAACGTATTACCTGATACGTAGTTTCAATAGATAATAACAGAAGGAATGTGTTGGACTTTGTGATAGTCTTCTCCTCCTTCGGACAATCTCTTCTTCCAGCCTTCTCCCATATTAGAAACTTTAAGATGCTTTAAAGAAGTGAGGAATTGCAGACCATCAGGAAGCTCCTTTAATTTCTTGCAAAAATTCATATCCAAAGTATGAAGAAGAGGCATGGAGCCTTCTTCCACTACCCACTCTTCCAACTCCGTTAGATCCCATAATACTAGCTCCTCCAATTGAGGAAACCCACCGCGCGAGCAAACCATTCGCCTCCCACAAAAGGAATTTCGCCATAAAGTAACATTTTTCAAATGACACAACTTCTCTAGAATTGGCATCGGATCCTCCTCCAAGACTATTAAATAGAGACAGTTTGTCAGGCAAGATGGGAACTGTAGTTCATCATATAACAATGGAATCTCTATACTCAACCTCAGGTCTTTGAGATTATTGAATTTCGGTAGACTTCTCCATTCTTTCGTCGCCTTAGCCCCCTATAGTTTATATCAAGATATTCCAGGTGCCTCAATCCAGCTATCGATGCGGATAGAGCTTCTAAGCTGTTCTCACCTGTTATAATGATTTCAAGAGTCCTCAATCTCGCCATACCACGAAGATCCTCTAAATTGCAATTCTCTGTTGAGAAATTAACCAGCTTCTCCAAGTTTACTAGATCACTCAATTCCAACTTTGTCTTCTTATCCATATCAAATGGTAATGCAAGGTATCTCAATTCTTTCATCCCCATCAAGACATTGGGCACAAATGTAGACCTCTCAATAACATTTAAATTCAGATAGATCAGCAACTTTAGATTTCGTAGAGAAGAGGGTATATGAGATAGTACCCACGCAGCTTCTAGGTTCAGATATCTTAAGTGGATGAGCTTTCCAATGCTATAAGGTAATTTCCCTCCGAATCTGGCTTGATGGAGATGTAATACTCTCAGTAGCTCTAACCTTTTAAAGCTTATAATTGAAAGCCTCCAAAAGTACCCAGTTAACTTGTAGACAACCATGAGAGATCGAACCTTTGAATGCTTATCTCTCTCTCAACATCTACTGTAGTCGGATGCTGTGAGGAAAATCTCCTTGATGTAATAAGAGACTGAGTGTGTGCGGTCGTGGATTGGATACCCATAATTTGTACAAAGTTCTCCTCTTCGGCTTTAGAAATACAAATTTCTCTCATCATGTCATGCAAACGACATATTTCAAATCTCAAAGTGAGATTGTCTCTTTCGAAATAACCATATTCTCCTCACCAACTCTTCTATGTAGCTATCTCCGACATCTCGAATGGTCTCTCCATTGTTATACCTGAGTATTCCTTCTGCAGCCCATAAATAGGACAGATTCTCTACATTTATCTCATAATCTTCGGGAAAATGGGCCAAGTAGAGGAAGCAAAACTTCAAATAACCAGGCAACTCTTCATAGCTCAGAGACAATACACGATTAAATGAACTGTTTTTTTCTTCATTGGTTCTTCCAACGAGATGAGATCCAATATTTTCAGATAATCGATTCCAATCTCGAAGTGTGTATTTTGATGCCAACATGCCTCCTAACACTCTGACAGCCAAAGGCAATCCCCTACAATGTTTAAGCATTTGCTTACCCATTTCTTCCATTTCCATATTGACATTCTTCAGTTCTACACAACATCATCAAACAAATAAATAATATCTCATTTATAACCTGACACAAATCGTAATAATAATAAATCATTATTACATCATATGCATCTTGCGATCATCCCAAAACATACCTTCATTTAAATGCTTATCGGATGCATCTTCCTTAGGCATTGCTATTCTTTGGAAAAGTGTCCAGCTATCTTCATCAGATAAGCATTCTGGTTTAAAGTTGATATGTGTTTCTCCACATCCTACGATACTATCATTTCGAGAAGTAAGTAGCACCTTCCAACCTGTAAAATATTTATTCGTGTATTAACAATATGACGAAGAGCATAATGAATGTGATCTGTACCACAAAAGTTTCCAGCTATCACCTGATTTTTGCGGAAATATTGGCTTGATTAGGCCCCAATCTTCTTCTTTCCATATGTCATCAAAGACAATTAATGATTTTGATGTTTCTAACAATGAAGAGAGTTCTTCCTGGAGTCTAGCTTCTGTCATCTCCAGTATTTCTTTTTCCTCTGCTTTGGGTCTGAAATTCTGCAAGATTGTTTTCCACACATTCTTCCGGTCACAAATTTGTGAAACGCACACCCATGCGTGTCTATCAAACTTCTCTTTAACCTTGTGGTGATGGAAAGCTTGTCTAGCAATGGTTGTTTTCCCAAGACCACCCATCCCGGTCATGGAAACCACTTGGACATCATCCTCATTCACCAAATATCCAACCAATTTCTCAACGTTTGCTTCCACCCCCACAAGGTTGCTTTCGTACAATTTAGCAAATTCTTGTCTTCCTTCAAGAGGTTTGGGATCCCTTACATCGGCAATAATCTGTTGTACTCCAAAACTTTGCATGTCACGAATCACCTTAGAGATCCTCTTACTTAAGTTTCCAATTTCTAATGCGATCTTCCTGCGTTCTGGAATAATGCAAGCAAGTCTTCTGATACGCTTCTTGATGCCACCATTTTTTCCGAGCTCCTCCTTTAGAATAAATGTTTCAATGATATCCTCTGCATCAAAAATGATTTCTTTGATCACTTCCACACAGTTTCTCACCCTCGCACTTGTATGCTTTTTGGCGTCTGCATCTTTCACAAATGACTTTAACGTGTTAAGATCAGTTTTTAGTTCAGTAACTTGGTCTTCAACTCCCTTAAATTGGTCGTATTCTTGGCTCAGTAGGTCCCAAAGCTTTTGTATTCCAAATGTCACAAGCTCCCCAGCCATAATGCCACCCGCTACCTACTATTGACGAACATGTTATAATCGCAAAGGGTCAAACTAGTGATGAAGAATTTTTTATCACACATCGATCTTCGTATATGTTGTTCTAAGATAGACACTAGCTAACGCATTTCACATGTACATATGTTTAATTGAGAAATTAAAAACAAATAATGAAGCAATAAAGTTCCATGGACAAGGTTAATATAATGGTGTGATTAACTAATAAGATTAATCAAACTGCTAAAATATTTGAAGGATATGGACAAGGGTTTACTATATATCTTCACCGTAAACAGAGAAATTTTCTGTGAAGAAGAAAGAAAACAGATTCAGTTGCATTAAGAGAAAAATGACTAAACTCTTGATGGCGCCTATGAAAGAGAGAGAGAGAGTGAAACTAACTCTTTAGCTCCTCGTGAGGAAGAATTTACTTTTTTTTTTTTTTTCAAGAATCAAGACACATGGTGTGGACCTTCTTAACACGAGAACTAGTACTTTTTTGTAGCAAAGATGAGATACCTTACCCTCTTATTCTTTTCTGCAACTCCTTAATTAGCCTCTCCTAAGTTTCAGGTATATCATCAACTTTAGGTTTCCTAGCGAAGAAGGAAGATGAGATACCTTAGTATCTTAAGTGGATGAGCTTTCCAATGCCAGAAGGTAACTTCACTCCTTCAAACATGGCCTTAAAGATTCCTCCTGTTTTATGGCTTCGAACTTGGTAAGACAAAGCAATATATAAAGGATTTTTCATAATTCATTAAAATTTTAAAAACTTAAAACATGGCTTGTCGGCAACGACAATAAGAACATTTTTGATGTTATCAATCTGTTGTCTTTTGTGGAGATTAATGCTCTAACATTTTTGATGCACGAATATTTTCATTTCTATTGATATGCCTAATGCTAAAAGCCTAAAACTAACAAAAGACATCCTAAGAGGTATTAAATCTTCTAGGTCGGATGAAGAAGTTGGCCAATCCATCAGTTTTTCCACCTTAGCAATAATTAAGATCCATACAATCTGTAGCAAAATTCGCCATAGTAGTTGGGAGCATGAAAAGGCATCTCATCACACATTGGAGGGTCTCTAGCTCGGAAGCATCTATATGAACCTTTCAGGCCTAACCGAAGAATCTCCTCTCTGCGGATCAAAACCTATCCTTGTCCACTTACAGGTTCTCCAGTATGCCAAGATCCATCAATGCAACACACAGGATATATCGAAAGAGGGGAGATGACTGAAACATGAGATCCTTCTCCATCTAAATCAACGTCATCACGAATGTTTGCCTTCCCTAATGCTTCCTCTTCAAGTTTAGCCCTCTAGCATTCACTCTTATTCTTAAAAACCTTCTTATTTTTTGACTTTGAGATGAACCACATGATCTATGGCAAAACCTATAAAAACTCTTCTCCTGGCACATATTATTTTGCTCTCCACAGGCGTAAGAATACTTTAGACATTAAAAAAAAACAAAGCATTCTAGTAAAAATTTTAAACATTAGAATCTGTTTAGTACTAAAAAAATATAATTTTAGTACATTATAGTTATTTTCCTTATTTTATATTAAAATTAACATGAGAAATTGCCTGAGATAACACACATTGGAGTTTTTGTTCCCAAACTGACACAAGGGAACCAAAGTTCCCAACCTAACATTCATTAATAAATTAATGACAACTATACCCTTAATTTAAATAAAAACAGAAACAATTAAAAAAGATCAAAAGTCGACTCCGTTTGAGGACAAACGACGGAGACAGAAGACGAGGGACGACGGAGATGGAGACGAGAGACAACGGCGACTGAAGACGATGGCAGTTAGCGACAGAAGACGAGGGAGGAAGGTATATTTCTTCGTCAACTCTCTGCAATGCTGATCGGAGATTCGAAACTCTGTCTGATTATTGAATAGAAAAATTTAAATCGATTTGATTAGATCTGACACTGAAGCGGCGTTACTCAGTCAAAGATCTCGCGCTCGTTCTCTGAAAGTTATCGCCGTTCATTGGAGGTGTCTAAGGCTTTAAAACTATTCTCAGGTTTACTTCTCTCTCTCTCCCTCTCTCATAACATTTTGATTCGATGATGAATAAGATTCGTTCGATGCTCGATTGATTATGAAAATAGGTGGACAGCATGAAGATTCTTCATTCCCTAATTAATCGTCTTCCTCATAGTTATTTCTATAATATAAGGTTTTTGGACGGATTTGATAAAGGCTATGGTGGTTTTATTAAAGTTTATCTCTATTTTTTCTGATTTGATTTATTCCATAGTTGCTTGGAACTTGATTGAGTAAGAGAGTGTGTATGATGCTTGCTTGGAAGTTATATTCTGCATTTTGGGGATAATTTTTTTTGCAGGTTTAAGTATTGGCAGTACAATAAGCGTGCTTGTGATTCTAAAAAATCCTAAAATCCTTCTTCTAGATGAAGCTACAAGAACCTTAGATGCAGAATCTGAACACATTGTTGAAGATTCGCTAATGAACCTAATGGCTAATCGAACCACTGTCATGGTGGCTCACCGACTAACCACCATAAGAACAGCAAACATGATATCTGTTGTGCAAGAGGGAAAACTCATTGAGAAAGGTGTGATACTTGGTGCAAGTAATCAACTTTGATATGATGTATATGAGAGCATTATGTTATAATGGTTTACGATGTTGCATAGGAACTCACGATGAGACGATTGAAGATCCAGAAGGAGCTTACTCACAACTTGTTCGTTTATAAGAAGGATCAAAGGAAGGAGGTAACATCAAAGAATCAGAGAGAAATGAGACGAGCTTCGACACTGGCAGGTCATTTGGTCAAACCGAAAGCCGTAGAATCTCATCAAGAAATATAAGAATCATTACATGTTCTAAGAAAGGGGAAATGATATTTTATTCAGTTAAGGAACACTTTATAAATTGGTGCTGGTTCCACTTGTTGTCTCCTACAGACGATTACAAAAATTGGATGTTCTTAAATCTTGTAAGAGTTATATGTGGATGGGATCTCTTCATTTTTTTGTACCTAATGTTTTTACATATGTAGGATTTTTTTTCTCAGAAATTTTAAGGAAAGCCTATGTGAATCTTTTGAGCTCTTTCCTAAAACTTTTAGCCATACAACTTTCTGTTTGTTTACCGTGTGTCTAAAAGTTATAAAATATTTTATGAGTTTTTCTTAACGTTTTAAGCTTTTTGAAAATTTAAAGAAATCCATGTTAGCATTTTAGTAGCATTTTATAAATTTTAGGAATGCTTTCCTAAATGTTAGGAAACTCTTACTAAAATATCTGATGAAGACTTTCTTTAGAATAAATTTTATTTAATATATAAGAGATTTCTGAAGTTTTCCTGATATTTTTTTATCAAGAATCTTTTGACATAACGCATTTTTTAAACATCTAACATGTCTTTCTAAGCTTTTTATAATGATCAAATACAAATTTAGTGTTTATAAATGTTTAGGAAGACTTTCCTAACTTTTTTACAAGTTTTTCTATTGTTTTTAAAAAACATTCTTAAAGATGAATAAAGACATTATAAACTTTTAGGAAGATCTTGATAATTTTGTATGAGTGTTTTAGATATCTAGAAATGCTAATTTTGTAATTTTGAAGCTTTTTTGAATTTTTAGGAAAGATTCATGCAAATTCAGGAATATCATACCAAATTTTGAAGGCTTTCGTGGTTTTTTAAAAAAGTTTTTCTATTTTTTTAAAATACATTCTTAGAGAATGAGAAATACATTACAAATTTTTAGGAATATCTTACTAAAGTTTGCACGAGTATTATTAGATATCTAGAAATGTTAGTTTTGAAATTTATAAAAAAAAATTGAATTATTAGGAAAGATTCATACAAATTTAGGAAGATCATCTTAAATTGTATGTTAATTATTAATTGATCACAAACAAATTTATGAAGTTTTTCTAAACTTTCGGGAAGGTTTTTCAGAAATATTTTTTAAAAATCATATTATTTTTAAAAGACATTCTTAAATATTAACAAAGACATTATAAAATTTTAGGAGATTTTACAAAAATCTGTATGAGTTTTTTTAGATATCTAGAAATCAGAGTTTTGGAATATATGAAATATTCTTGAATTTTTAGGAAAGATTCAAATACAATAGGAAGACCTTCCAAAATATTCTTGAAACTTTAAAACAGCAGCTGAACAAACCGCAGAAACCAAACTATAAACTTTTCTAAACTTTATGAATATTTTACTAAACTTTGTATGAATATTTTTAGATATCTAAAAATTTTAGTTTTGGAATTTATGAAGTTTACTTAAATTTTAGTAAATATTCATACAAATTTATGAAGACCTTCCGAAATTGTATGTTAATTACTAGTTGATAAAAGAAAAATTTAGGAAGCTTTTCTAAACTTTTAGGAAGTCTTTCCTGAAATTTTATGTTTTCTTATTGTGTTCAAAGACAATCTTAGAGTTTTGAAAAAATACATTATAAAATTTTAGGAATATCTTACTAAACTTTGTATGAGTATTTTTAGATATCTAGAAATGTTAGTTTTGGAATTTATGAAGTTTTCTTGAGTTTTAAGGAAATATTCATACAAATTTAGGAAGAACTTCCGAAATTTTATGTTAATTACTAGTTGATAAAAAAAACAAATTTAGGAAGCTTTTCTAAACTTTTAGGAAGGCCTTCCTGAAATTTTAAAATGTTTTTCTATTGTTTTAAAAGACATTCTTAGAGTTTTGAAAAATAAACTTTGAGCATGTTTTATCTTTGTTTTGAGCAAGATTTTTTGGCAGAGAAGACCTCTGGAGCTTGTTCGCTTTAGGAAAATCTTAATAAAATTCGTACGAGTGGTTTTAGGTATATAGAAATGTTAGTTTTGGAATTTATGAAGTTTTTTTCAATTTCTAGGAAAAAATTATACAAATTTAGGAAGGTCATCAAAATCTCAATGAGGGATTTAGGCATTATCCTCGTGACCCTAAAATTCTGTTGTTTTCTTTTGAGTCCAACTCTTTTGGACTTGGTCTAAACACTGTTTACAGACTTCCACAGGCCGAGAAGGATCTCGTATCAATGGAAGGAATAGAGTAAGATCAAACATAAAAGGCGTAAACTTCAAGAATTCAAAAAACTCACTGCTTAAAACCAGAATTCCTCTTCATTCCAATATAACAAACAATGCAACAGATACATTAGCCATTCCAAAGCGAGTAATAATTTCCAGTAACTTGATGCTTCATCAATTTTGAAGTCTGTGGACGAGCCAAAAAAAAAGCCTAGCCTAGAACTCATTTATATATAAGGGCATCACGACCGGGCCCAATACCAGTGTAATGAATCTGCACACCCACGAGTTCTTCAATCCTCTCAACAAATTGCTGTGCAGCCTTTGGAAGATCAGCGTAATTTCTGATGGAGGTAATGTCAGACTTCCATCCAGGTAAAGTTTCATACTCGACCTACATACATTTTCACAAACACACAGAGTTATATATCATCCCCACAATAAGAATCAAGTACCACTTCCTAGACAATAAGATGAAACTCTGTTTTCAGGACTTTATCAGGTACTACAGGAACAAGTATAAGCAAATGATTTTCCAAACAAGGTATATAACGTTTACATTCAAGTTAATAACATGGCAGAGAAAGCAGACCACATACCATGAACGCCCTCGCCAGTTAATGCATTAAGATATCTAAAAATGTTAGTATTAGAATTTATGAAGCTTCTCAGATTTTTTAGGAAAGATTCTTAATAATTTAGGAAGACCATCCTAAATTGTATGTTAACTACCAATTGACCAAATAAAAATTTAGTAATTTTTATAAACTTGTAGCAAGGTCTTAAAATGTTAATTTTTAGGAAAAGCTTTCCTGAAATTTTAAAAAGTTTTTCTATTGTTTTATAAAAACATTCTTACAGATTGAAAAAGACATTATAAATTTTTAAAAAGATTTTTTAAAATGTGTTGTAGATATCTAGAAATGTTAAGTTTTGAATTTATGAAGCTTTCTTGAATTTTTAGGAAAGATTCACACAAATTTAGGAAGACTTTCCAAATTTATAAAGACCCACAAATTTGTATTTGAGGAACTGGTAATTAACATACAATTTAGGATGTTTTTCTTAAATTTGTAAAAACACTTCCTAAAATTTCTAGAAAACTTTATAAACTTCAAACTAACATTAAAAATATTTGTAAGATCTTTTACAACTATTACATTGATACCTTTGTAAAAACAAACAAAAAACATTGTATGGGTAAAATATCTAGGAAAACATTCAAAACATTCATGAAGGCTTTCATAAAAGTTTCTGAAAACAAAATATGTAAGAACGCTTAACATTAGTTGTAAAAAAATGCTTAACATTATAAAAAAATTATAATACATTACTAAAGATAGTATTATAAGTATAAGTGCGTCTCAGCCACATATGATCTGATTTATTTTTCATTGTAAATGTTAAAAGTTTAAATCTGTCACAGAAAATAAAAATCAGTGAACAAATGAATCATCTTCTAAAGATGCCTTTTATAAAGTTTAAGAAAGCTCTCCTAATTGTGCATAAAGGCTTCCTAAATTTATTTGTTGTATAATTGAAAAACAAATTCGTATTTATGCGATTTAGGAAGGCTTTCCTAAATGTGTAGAATTACTTCCTAATATTTTAAGAAATCTTTCATACAAATTTGATCATATTTAAGTGGTATTAAACACAATTATAAATGGTTAATCCCTTTTTTGAGTCCAAAATCTTTGAAAAAATATTTTCGAAGTATTTAGGAAAAGATTTTTAGAAATTTTGGAAGGATTTGTACTAATTCGGGAATTCAATCCCTAATTTTTTTTTAAAATGTTGATTTACCTCTTCGAGAAACATAGAATCCATAAAAAATGGTTGATAAACCGTTCTAAAACATCCAAAACACAATTATAAATGGTTCAGCCCTTTTTCGAATTCAAAATATTTGAAGAAATCATTTAGAAGTATTTAGAGAAATATTTTTAAAAATTTGGGAAGGATTTATACTAATTCGGGAAGCCAATCCCTCAAATTTCAAAAATGTTGATTTACCTCTCCGAAGAACATGGAATCCATAAAAAAATGGTTGATAAACCGTTCTAAAACATGTTAAACAAAATTATAAAGGGTTCAGCCCTTTTTCGAGTTCAAAATATTTGAAGAAATCTTTTCGAAGTATTTAGGGAAATATTTTTAGAAATTTGGGAAGGATTTGTACTAATTCGGGAAGTCAATCCCTAACATTTCAAAAATGTTGATTTACCTCTCCGAAGAACATGAAATTCGTGTAAAATGGTTGATAAACCGTTCTAAAACATGTAAAACACAATTACATTTGAATTCGACTCTTAACTAAATCCCAAAAGCTTACACTCTTATGGTAATATGCTATATAGATTTCAAAATATTTTTAGAAATTTGGGAAGGATTTGTACTAATTCGGGAAGTCAATCCCTAACATTTCAAAAATGTTGATTTACCTCTCCGAAGAACATGAAATTCGTCTAAAATGGTTGATAAAACGTTCTAAAACATGTAAAACACAATTACATTTGAATTCGACTCTTAACTAAATCCCAAAAGCTTACACTCTTATGGTAATATGCTATATAGATTTTAAAAAAACGCCCCCACCCTCCCTTAGCAACGTGGTATTGCAAGGTTGATCGGCTTATGGAGAACCAGCTTGTTCGCAGAGATCTAGCATATCCAACGTTTGCAACAAAATATCATATAGGTAACACATAATCAGATCACAGATCAATCTCCATCTCCATCTACATATTAGTGATACTCTACAGGGAAATGTTTTCTACTTATATCAGAACTCTAGATCCGTGGATATGGGTACACACCTCGGGAACGGAGAGCTCAAGGCGGAATTTTGGACCATCGTAGTGGTGAAGAACAGGCCTGAAGGAATCCTCTTCCAAGGCTTTGCAGATTTTCCTCACTCTGATCCTTACCAGTTACGATTTGAGACAAAGAAGTTGAATTGGTACACAACATCAAAATGAAGACTAAAGATGAACCTATTGTGAGGAACCGCTGTCTGCAGCAAAAACACACAACACAAACATATAATAAATCAGAGAATCTTCTACCAGTCTGAGAGAATCTTTTACCAGTTTTTTAAAACCTTATTATTCTCAACCAAGGCCATCAACACTACCATAAGGAGAAAGCAGTCAAAAAGAGGAGATTGTGAGATAGCTAAGAGCGTTCATCTAATTTTAATGAAATCTAACAAACAAATAGCTTTTCAAAAGCCAACAAAACCTTATAAGAGATACATAAGCTTTTACAAATTTGATTAGACAGTCTCAGTATCTAAGCAAACAATCAGATGCCAAGTAATAACAAGCTGATTTTTTATGCCAAGTAAAATGCTCAAAAATGGACTAGCATAGTGGAAAGGACATACGGAGGTAACAAACCCAAATTTGGGAATCAGTTGATTGCATCTGAAAATTCGTTAAGAGCTACCAAAAGTCTGATTTCCACAAGATCAATCCATAAGGGGTCAATCAAAGAGATGATCAGGGAAAACTAAAGCCAAATATAACCAAGAAGCTCTGAAATAGAAAAGACCCATCAAACAACTGACGTTTCATTACCCCAAACGATAAAAGTATCAAGCTTTGACAAAAAAGGAAGAAGAAGAACATACATGTATCCAATCAAACACCACCAAATTAAGGTTCCAATTTCAGAAACAAAAGCAAACCCATAACTGATAAGAACATCACTAATGAACATATAGCTTATATCTGAAAATCGCAATAACTCATCGAACAATTCTAAGCTAAATCACGGATTGACACCAAAATCAGAGGTGAAGTTGATCCAACCAACCAAAAAAACAAAAGAAGCAAAAAATTTAAATAAAAAAGTCACACCTTGCTCTCGATAAGAAAAAAAAAATCTCCATTTCCCTCTCCTTCTTCAGTGGCTTTTCTTCTTCCTCTTCATAATCGAGAAATTGTTTCCTAAATATTGATTTGTCCTATGGTGGACGTGATCCCTTCCTCGCCGCTTTTCTCCGCTGATCTCCACCGTTCCGTCTCCGATCTCCACCGTTTCTCCGATCTCCACCGTTCCATCGCCGATCTCCACCGATCTTCGATTCAAAATATCGACTCAAAGACTTTCTTCTTTTTTTCTCTTCGCGTTTTAACGTAAGGATAGTACCGTCATTCTGCGGTTTAATGAATGCTATACTGGGTGTAATAGTCCGGGTGTGGTAAATGTGGAAGTAAAACATGAAATTGTGTCATTAAGGAGAATTTCCCAATTAACAAATTAGTTTAAACCAAACCCTGCTAAACTTTTGAAACTATATTGAATTTTAACACAGAATTGCTTTTGAAATTAGTTTAAAATTCTTAACCCCAAATTTTAACACAGAATTGCTGTATTTCGTCTATATTGATAGAGTTGGTCTATTTTTGAAAATTAGATGTCCCTTTTAATTAGTTGTCTATTTCTTTCTTAAGTGATTGATTATACGAGCATCAACAAGACACAATCAGCCATTTGCAATTGCGTGAAACGTTTTATGCTGTTTAGCTGACAAAGCAACTTCGATATTTCGTGAACCTTGAAGAAATGCAAAAGACTGATGAAGTGTGGACCTGTGCTTGTTTTTAATTTCCTTTTCCAATATACCAACGTCTGTACAAATATTGTGGACCTGTGCCTTTTTTTCTCATTCTCCTATTGCAGCCGGAAAAAAAAAAAACAAGGACAATACCTCGGAAGCTGAGAAGTCTATACTTTGCTCCCTCAGCCAAGGAGAATGATTTAGTGTCTTGTCAGAATGAACTTTTAATCACGAAAATCTTCGTACGGTGAAGATCCGCTTGAATAACCACTTTCAAACGCAGTGGCCTCTCTCGGTGATGATGGAAGTGATTCTCTTTGCTGCGAAGACGAACCTAAGAGGAGAGAGAAAACAAAGTTTTTAGAAATGTCGAGTGATAGAACGAGAATGTTTAATGTGACTCACCTCTTTGAGATCTTGGTCGGAATTTCTTAGTGTGGCGTTTGATGAGCCTCTTAGCTTTGGTTATAGTTAATTGCCGAGCAAAAGGAGAGAACTCAACATCACTGTCACTCCACTCCCCGTGGAAATCGTTCTCTGCTTCACCTCTCATAGTTCTCAAGACGAACGCTTTGGCCTTCCGCCTTTGCGTATTGAAGAGTCCACGAATCGAAGTAACGAATCCATCTCCTGCTCCGTCACTTTGACGCTTGAACCATGTGACCTGATGTTGGTCAGCTTTCCCCGGTTGATCATTGTCACTTAGATTAAGGTCATTGTCAGTAGACTCGCGGTTGTTCTGTGATTTGTCTTTGAATTTCTTCCCCTGAGAAAGAGACAATAGATATTAGCTTATCTTCTTCTCATAACCTACAAGTAGATTCATAGACGTGGGGATATATATATATATATATGTGACCTGCATCCCTGTAACGGACTTCAATACTCCCCAAATGATGTGTTTCTTGACACGAGAAAAGAGTCTTCTCCAAGTCCCAGTGAACTCAACACGGTGAAATGTATCCATCAGCAATTTGAGGTCATTTACGACAAATCTTGAGCCCTCGTAGGTCACTAGAAGCTCCACCTGATGATGAAATGATGGTAAACCCATTAAATCTCAAACAACAGAGTTTTTGGTCGGAGAAAAATCAACATCAAGGCTCTTGGATGTGGAAGAAGTTACTCAAGTACAAGGAACTCGCAAAGACTTTTCATAGAAAGGAGGTTGTGAATGGAGAGAACACCCTTTTCTGGTATGACCACTGGTCGGATTTGGGTAGAATAATAGATATAACGGGTAACCAAGGTTTTATTGGTCTGGGAATTCCTGGTCATGCAACTGTTGCAATGGCACGTACTAGTCTCCGACGTCGTCATCATCGTTCTCAGGTCTACAACGATATTGTTGACTCCCTTGACAATCTGTGTTCGCCACAGTCTGCTGGTCATGATGTGGATCTTTGGAGGATATCATCGGACAGTTTCTCCAAGAGATTTAGTACTAAAAATACTTGGAACATACTTCGTTCTCACGGTCTAAAAAAAGACTGGAGTGCAGGTATTTGGTTCAAATATTCTACCCCAAAATTCTGTTTCATCACATGGCTGGCTATTCATAATCGGCTAGCGACTACAGACCGAATGAAGAAATGGAACCCGGCTACCATAAGTGGTTGTCATCTATGCAATTGTGATCTGGAAACACGAGACCACCTTTTCTTCTCATGCCCTTTTGCCTCTGAAGTTTGGAAAAGCCAGGTCTTTGTTCTGCTTGGTAGTGATTATTCGGAAACGTGGGGAAATATGGTGGAGTTGTTGCACAATCTTGATAGAGACAAGATCACTCTGTTTCTCTACAGGTATGTGTTCCAAGTTACAATATATTACATTTGGAGAGAAAGGAACAGACGCAGGCATGGAGAAACCCATGAGACTGCCATCCGTTTGATCAAAAACATTGATAGAACTGTGAGGAATCGTTTGCTGAGCATAAGAAAAAATCACGATCAGGTATACGACCAAGGCTTATCGACATGGTTCAGGTTGACTACGGCACAAATCAATACCAATGTTTAGTATGATTTCATAATAAATTTAGAAACAATTCTTGTATCCTGAATCAGGAAAAACAGTTTATTTTTTTGTGAAATTAATTTAACATTTATTTCAAAAAAAAACCCATTAAAGCAACCAAATATCTGACCTAATTATATTTACCGAACTAGTCGTAAAGATTAGCCAACGTACCTGACTTATTTTGATGTTGTGGAACTCCATCATCTTTCGAGGCCTAGATTTCTTCTCCTCATGTGATTTTCCAGCCTTCTTTTCTTCATGAGAAGAGCGGCCAGGCTTGACAGGTTTCGTCTCTTTGGGCTTCTGTTTAGAGGAATCCTCCTGTTGTTCAACGGAAGATGACACGGTGCATGAATGAGCTTGTAGGACAAGTTCATTAGCTACGGATTCTGCCACATTTTCTTCCCATGTCCTATCGAATGATGATGTTCTTCTCAACTCCTGACCTGCACCACCGTTGCTACACCTGAGGCTTAGCATATTTGTTGATTTCTGCAAATAGAAATCAAGTAAAATAAGAGAAGAAGAATGGAAAATACATTGAAAAACTTTCAGGTGCATTGTTAAGTGAAAGCCTACTTGAACACAGTCCGCATTGCTTTGTGACTGCGCTGAGGCAGAAGCAGAGAGCGCTGCAGAACTCCCGCGAGATGCTTCAACATTGGAGTGACTAGTCGTAGAAGATTCATGACCTGCTAACCCTTTCTTTACACGTTTTGAGCCAGCTGTTGTCGAAATTTTCCAAACTTCCTGCAGGATAGGAAATTAAACCAAAAGGCAGTCATATAAACTTGAATTTTTATCAGATTTTCATTTACAGTCCAAATTGTGATGCATTTGTCACCTGTCGCCTTTGTGAATCCTGCTCTTCCTCTGGGAAGAAGTACTCCCACATCATTCTGTACATTGTCTCTGTCAAATGGATTCTAAGAGGGTAAATCTCCACCTACAAGATTTAAAGGCATTATCAGACATATTTTTAAACGCAGATAGCAGAAGATAGTTTAGTTAAAAGACGTAAAACAGAGACGGAGACAATGTTTATGTTGTCACTTTTGCAAATCCATTGAACGATGGAAACAGAAAGAGAGCAACAGAAGATACTTACATGGAAAAGCTCAAGAGGATAGTGTCCATCTTTTGGCGCTCCCTGCTTTGCATCAACACGTAGCATGACTTTCCTGCAAATAAAATTACAGAGGACGCACACATCCAAGGTCAGAACCACTGTCAAATTAATAATTATTCAAGTTTGAGTTTAAGATGAGTAGTTCTAGCCGTATGGTTCCTTTCATCTCTCTTAAGCCATCATCTAGGATCACAATGCCTTGCGAAGCATTTGATAGGGAAAACAATACCAATAGATAAGCAAACAAATAAAAAGACTTACTTTCCCCACTCGGTTGGAGAATTCCATGCCGATAAAAGCATATTCGACTTTGCATTCTGCAAACAGTTCCGCACAACAAAGGATTTGGTGGTGAATCGCGCAACACCAATGTCTTTGTAGTCCCGATCAAATCATAAATCTGCATATATAATAAATCAAATCAAATATGTACCGATCTTTAATTTTAATACAACAAACAAGTAATTCTCATCATTCCACATTCCACATTCTAAAGAGTGATGGTGAATTATTAGCAAAACAAGACTCGTTGATGGTCACTTCAAAGGCGCTAGACTAAGAATAGACAGAATATGTGTAAATTTACCATGTCATTTATCTCTGCCTCAGCAAAGGATTTACCGTCTACAAGCATCGTCCAAACAACCTTATTCATTTGCAAGGAAATGCACATAGCATAAGATGGACTTTTATTTTTTTCTTTCTCCATCAGTCGCAGCTGTGCAGCCTTCTGAAGCGCCATTCTTAAAGATGCAGAAGCCGCCTTTCTGGACTTTTGTGCATATAACAGCTCTTTCTTTAATCCATGCACCTAAAACAGACCACCAAATTGCAAACAGAGATTAGTGGCTAATTGAGAGATTAGTGGCTATTGTTACTTTACAGTTTCCCTTTTAAAAAGGCCAGCACAAGATAGCATCTAAACATTCTTCCGTCAGTAAAGTCTTACCAGTATGGATCTTCTGGTACTAATCATCCACAATTCAACTTCACTTTCCACATGCGTGTCATCCATATTTTCAGAACAATGAGACAATTTTCTAATATCATCAAGAAGCAACTTTCGCTCCCGCTCTTTCTCTTCAAGGTTGATTTTTGCAAGTTCTACTTCCTCAACTCCATATGGAACCACCTCATCAGCCTCCTCTTCAACATCTTCATCTTCAGTGGGACATTGGAGACTACTTTTCCGAGGCCTATATCATAAAAGGATCTCCTTAATGCTAGAAAACGTTTGAAAATTAAACAGACAAAAATGTATGTGAAGTTTAGCTCTAACGATTACTGAAATGAAGTGGTATGGATTTTATAAAGCACTTATGTTTGTTTCAAACTAGTTACTGCAAAAACCTTGGCATGATACTGGCATGAATTATGTGTGTTTCCCCTTTAATTTTATTCAGGTCTCAATACTCACTTTGGAAGCCTTGCAAAGAGAAGGTTCGTCAATACATCCAGCATAACTTGGAATTGACGAGATGTCATCGAAGCTGTTATATTGTGAGAATTGAAAGTGAGCTCTTTTAGTGGTTTCACCTGCAAGGGCACAAGAATAAGGTTCTGAAAAGACTTTGAAACGGAATTTCAAAGACTTTGAAACGGAATTTCAAACACTATAAGGAAACTTTGACCCCCGAAAAAAAAGAAATACTATTAGAAAATAGAGTTACCTTTAAATCAGGATTTCCACCTATGTGTCTTGTATACCTAAAGTACATGTCACAAGGCATGAAGACTCTCTCAAGTAAAGCCCCAGTACGCTTCGCCTTTGGCGAGTTTTTGCGAATTTTTGGGAGCCACTGCAACCCAGCACCTGGATCAACATCAGTGGGAGCAACATGGGCTTGCACATGCTCTAACATTACAGAGAATTCCATCCGTGTCCATGTCATTTCGGGACTACATTCTGGAATCTGGACACTTCCAGTGCCAAGAGCCTGCTCAATCACTTCCACACCAACACGCATAATGGAATTAAACGATCGTGCTAGAACACGGCCACTAACAGCAGCAAGCAGAAAGCGTCCCTGGTATCCATGAAAGTGACATTAACCAACCAGTAAGAAAACTCCTTTTTTAATACACAAAACAATAACGTTACTACATTCATCATGAAGCTTGTCCAAATCATATATGACTTCAGAAGTTTGAACGTCAACTTCTTGAGAATATGTAATGGTGTTAAATGTGCATTCCTACACGAAAATAGTTACTTACATTAGCATCTTCAGAGTGAAGATTAAACTGTGGCTCAATGACCTTATATATTTACGAAGTGGTTGTAAAGATTAGCCAACACACCTGACTTATTTTGATGCTGTGAAACTCCATCATCTTTCTAGGCCTAGATTTCTTCTCCTCATGTGATTTTCCAGCCTTCTTTTCTTCATGAGAAGAGCGGCCAGGCTTGACAGGTTTCGTCTCTTTGGGCTTCTGTTTAGAGGAATCCTCCTGTTGTTCAATGGAAGATGACACGGTGCATGAATGAGCTTGTATGACGAGTTCATTAGCTACGGATTCTGCCACGTTTTCTTCCCACGTCCTATCGAAAGATGATGTTCTTCTCAACTCCTGACCTGAACCGCCATTTCTACACCTGAGGCTTAGCATATTTGTTGATTTCTGCAAATACAATACACGTGAATTCAACACGGTGAAATGTATCCATCAGCAATTTGAGGTCCTTTACAACAAATCCATCTCCTGCTCTGTCACTTTGACGCTTAAACCATTCGACCTGATGTTGGTCAGATTTCCCCGGTTGATCATTTACCATATTTTTTTGGTTTTTATTACTAGGATTTGCATGAAAGTATGAAACATATGAATGATCTGTTGCTGTAATGCTACACATAAAAGTTTTGTGCTCATTTTGAATCCTGTTGTTGAAGGTTGATAATCTACGCAAGCATGTTAAGACAAATGGGATCTCTAACAGAGTTGAGTTGGTTGTTGTGTCGCCGTTGCTCAGGTAATATACTAGTGATATGTTGGGATTTTGACTCATACTAACCTTAGGATCTAATTACTTTCTAAAGTTTTTGAGTATATTTCAGGTGATTTTAGGTAGCTTTGGAGCTGTTATTGGAGTTTGGAGCATTTGGAACCTTTGGAACAAAAAAGAATCAGAAGTGAAGAAAAGAAGGAAAATCCTGCAAAGTATCACCAACTCCAATCAGCGAGCACATGCTCACGAATTTCGGCCATCAAGCAAGCACCTGCTCGCCGCGGAAGAGAATGAGGGGAGAATGAGGGAGGGACGACTTTACCTAATCCCGCCGACTTTAAAAGGAAGAAGCCGCCCTTCCTGCCGCCGACTAACCTCTGATATATATACTCCTCTTTAGTCCTAGGTTTATTATCTCTTTTCCAATCTTGCTTTTGGCTTTTAGCTTTTCAATTCCTAGGAATTCTTCTCTAAGGGAGAAGATCTCAAGCTACAGTTTGGAGAAGATTTCTGAACCCTAGTATTTTTAATATCGATTTAAATGCAGTCTTTTTATTTCATCGTTTTGCTTTCTTCTTTATTTATGTCTGAATAGATCTATTAGTTAGGTTAAGGTTTTCAAGGGAATTCATGAGCTAGGGTTAACACAAATAGGATATCAAAATCGATAGTCTTCATCTAGGTCGTGTTTATTGCTTGGATCAATTTGATCACTTGATTCAATGATCTTAGGTTAACTTAGACAGCGAGAGTTGCTAGGTTGCTAGAAGAGATCTTGATGAGCAATTTATTCATTACCTGCGAGAGTAGATGTATTGGAGAATTGTGAACAAATCAAACCTAATCAATAATGCTTATCTGCGATTCTGATACCAACGAGAGTTAGGATTTTTAGGTTGCTAGATAAAGGTATTAGTACCACGAGAGTTGATTAATATTATCTTCGTGTTTGAGTTCTAGACTTGTTCTTATTAATCACATGAATAGTTGTTTGACCTTTGCTCTGAATCTCCTGCGAGTTGCCTTGACATAACGCTTGCTTTATTATTGTTTACAACCAATTTTATTTGTTACTTGCTAATCACGATTCGAAACCGAACTCATATTGATTCTCTTATCTTGCGATTTAGTCTATTAATCCATAGAGTAATACTTGGTCTTCGTGGGATCGACCCCTAAATACTACTTCGTTTGCTGTGCACTTGCAATAGGAGTTAGGGTTTAAAACTCGTGTATCAAGATTTTGGCGCCGTTGCCGGGGACCAAAACTTTACCTTTGGTTTACGGCTAAATCATTAGACTAAGAACCCTTCTGAACTCGTTTTCTTTTCTTCTTTGCGTTTGTGTTTCAGGTGCATGTCCACAAGGAGAACAAGGAGCAGAAACGACGAGAATCTTGTGAACTTGACAAACGACGAGCTAGCAAGGAGAGAATGAGAGAACAGGCAGAGACGTAACACGCCTGTTCCGGAACTAGAAACGTCCGACACCGACACTCCAGAGATGGACGACCACAACGCCATTGCGGCTCAGCTGCAACAACTTCAAACGGCTATGGAGCAGCTTCGTTTGCAATAGGAGAGGCAACTCGTTGCACAACCTGCTTTCGGGATAAAGATGCGGCTCATGCATACTACCAAGATCGATCTGCGATCGTTACCCCGACTATCCAGAGGCTAGATTACGAGATCAAGCCTCAGATGATTGCCCTCGTGAAGCAACACCTGTTCCACGGTCTGCCTGCTGCTCAGTACCTTTTACGACGGAGTAGAATGGGACTACAGAAACGCTTTGAATGCGGCTAGTAATGGAGATTTTTATACTAAGTCGAAGGAACGATCACTCGAGCTGATCGAGAACTTAGCCGCAAGTTCCAGCAACAAGAGTCCGGAGTACGACAGAAAGAAAGTCAGCAGCGTGGAGTCCAAGAAGATTGCGGACCTCGCAGCCCAGGTTAACCTTCTCTTGAAGGGAAACCAGAAATCAGTCCACTTTGTGGATGAGAATGGAGAAGTCCCACGCTCAAATCTACGAGGAGGAAACTGGTGATGACCGGATGGAGGTCAACTATGTCAATGGACAAGGTTTCAGACAAAGCCGCGGTTTCAACAACCAAGGTTTCAACACTCATCCGAACCTGTCCTATAGGAGCATCAATGTGGAGAATCCGCAGGATCAGGCTTATCCTAAGCAAGGAAATCAGCCGCAGATGGGTTTCCAGAAGAACTACTCCAACAACTACCAGAACTGGCCATTCGTTCCTAATCAGAACCGATTCCAAGGAGGGAATCAGCCAAGGCAGCCTTTCACGAACTCGCAGCCCCAACCTTTCACAAATCCGCAGCCTTCATCTTCAGCAACCGGCTCCCAAGACGATCTGAAGAACATGATGCAGCAGTTGATGGCGAGTCACCAAAAGGCGGCAGCAGAGATCAACTACAAAGTTGACACTATGTATGTTGATCTTAATGGGAAGTATGAGGCTGTATGGACCCACATGAAGCAGCTGGATGTTCAGAGTGCACAAACTGCCGAGTCTATAAAAAGAACACCAGGGACTCTGCCTGGAAAAGTTGAAGCACCTAGGAAGGAGTTTGTCAACGCCATCGAGCTAAGAAGCGGGAAAACACTGAATTCGGCAACAACTTCCGGATCGGCAATAGGAAAAGAAGTGATTTCCGAGCACGTGCTCCCATCCAGCGAACACCTGCACCAAGGAAATCAAAGCATCTATGAAAAAGGTGAATCGAGTAACAGCACAACACACGCTGGAACATCAGCCTCACCTTTCGATATTTTTGAAGAAGATTCGCCGACCGAGCACTCTGGTCCGTCAACCGAGCACATGCTCGGCCGGGAAACTCCAACAACTTCGGCCAACAATCTGGCAGCAAGCGTGTACAAACCCAAGGTTCCGTATCCTGTACCACCGAAGAAGTCTCGCAAGGACTTGGAGGATGCTAAATGCAAAGAGATGCTCAGGGACCTAACCGTGAAGCTGCCTCTCACGGATGCTGTTCAGATGATACCTGCCCTGAAAAAGTACATGAAGACTCTGGTCTCCGGTAAAGTCGTTGAGGAAGAGAACGTGATGGTGGTCTCCAAGGAGTGCAGTGCTGTTCTGCAGAACAAGGTGCTCAAGAAGAGAGGCGATCCCGGCAGATTCGTTTTATCAGTCAAGATCGGCCCCATGACATTCGCATGCTCTTTGTGTGATCTCGGTTCCAGCATCAACCTTATGCCATACTCTGTGGCAAAGCGGTTAGGCTTCACCAAGTTCAAACCCACACGCATCTCTTTAGTCTTCGCAGATAGATCAACAAAGCTTTCGGTGGGCATGTTAGAGGATCTTCATGTGCGAATTAGGGATACACTTATTCCAGCTGATTTCGTAGTAATGGAACTTGAAGAGGAACCAAAAGACCCTCTGATTCTCGGCCGACCATTCTTATGCACAGCTGGTGCAATAATCGATGTACAGAATGGAGTGATTGACCTTCAGTTAGGCGACATGGTAATGTCATTCGAGATGGATAAATTGCTGAAGAAACCGATGCTGGATGGACAGACCCTCACTGTGGAAGGTGTGGATGATGTTTTTGATGAGGCAGCTGAAGAGCTTCTGTGCTCGGATCCTCTTGAAACCGCCCTTTCTCTAGCTGAAAGAGAGCATGGTTTCTTGAGTGAGGACGCCGACAGCTTTACCAAGATGCTAGATTCCAGCCGGCGAATGGAGCAGATGGTGGCGTACACGAGCCTTGAAGATGAGGACAAATCGGCAGAAACAGTTGGAGCACCTGCTCCGATTTCGCGAGCACCTGCTCCGCTGTTTGATCCGATAGACAGCCCGTGGAGTGAATTGAAAGCACCCAAACTGGAGCTTAAAACCCTCCCAGCAGGGCTCAGGTACGCATTCCTTGGAACAAACTCTACTTACCCGGTAATTGTGAATGCTGATTTGAATAGTGTGGAAGTAGCATTGCTTTTATGTGAGCTTAGAAAGTACAGAAAGGCTATAGGATATTCGCTTGATGATATCACTGGCATCTCTCCTGATCTTTGCATGCATAGGATACATCTAGAAGATGAATCGATGAGCTCTATCGAACATCAGAGGAGGTTAAACCCGAATCTAAAAGATGTCGTTAAGAAGGAGATAATGAAACTTCTAGAGGCTGGTGTAATTTATGCTATTTCTGATAGTACTTGGGTTAGTTCTGTTCATGTAGTTCCTAAGAAAGGTGGAATCACGGTGATAAAAATGATAGGAATGAACTGATACCGACTAGGACCATAACCGGCCATAGAATGTGCATTGATTATCACAAACTGAATGCTGCGACTCGCAAGGATCACTTCCCTTTGCCCTTTATTGATCAGATGCTTGATAGACTCGCTAACCATCCATACTATTGCTTTTTAGATGGTTATTCAGGTTTCTTTCAGATCCCCATTCATCCGGACGACCAGGAGAAGACGACATTCATATGTCCTTATGGCACATTCGCTTACCGGCGCATGCCATTCGGATTGTGCAATGCTCCGGCAACTTTCCAGCGATGCATGATGTCCATTTTTACCGACTTGATCGAAGACATAATGGAGGTGTTCATGGATGACTTCTCGGTGTATGGAGACTCTTTCTCTCACTGTTTGTCTAATCTATGCAGGGTACTTCAGTGATGTGAGGAAAAGCACCTAGTTCTAAATTGGGAGAAGTGTCACTTCATGGTCAGGAATGGGATTGTACTTGGACATCGCATATCAGAGGATGGCATCGAGGTAGACAAAGCTAAGATCGAGGTTATAATGAATCTACAACCGCCTACTTCTGTCAAGGGGATCCACAGTTTTCTCGGGCATGCAGGTTTCTACCGCCGGTTCATTAAGGATTTTTCAAAGATAGCTAGACCCCTCACGAGGCTGTTGTGCAAAGAGGTGAAGTTTGATTGGTTCATAAAGATTGTGGATTACAGGTTTAAGCAGTTGGTGCGATTATTCTGATTGAGAAGGTGAGATCCCTCTTTTCAAATCTCTCTCACGATTTAAGCTTTAGTTTGTTTGAGGACAAACAAAGGTCTAAGTCTGGGCGAATTGATATGTTGGGATTTTGACCCATACTAACCTTAGGATCTAATTACTTTCTACAGTTTTTGAGTATATTTCAGGTGATTTTAGGTAGCTTTGGAGCTGTTATTGGAGTTTGGAGCATTTGGAACCTTTGGAACAGAAAAGAATCAGAAGTGAAGAAAAGAAGGAAAATCCTGCAAAGTATCACCAACTCCAATCAGTGAGCACATGCTCACGAATTTCGGCCATCAAGCGAGCACCTGCTCGCCGCGGAAGAGAATGAGGGAGGGACGACTTAACCTAATCCCGCCGACTTTAAAAGGAAGCAGCCGCCCTTCCTGCCGCCGACTAACCTCTGATATATATACTCCTCTTTAGTCCTAGGTTTATTATCTCTTTTTCAATCTTGGTTTTGGCTTTTAGCTTTTCAATTCCTAGGAATTCTTTTGTAAGGGAGAAGATCTCAAGCTACAGTTTGGAGAAGATTTATGAACCCTAGTATTTTTAATATCGATTTAAATGCTCTTTTTATTTCATCGTTTTGCTTTCTTCTTTATTTATGTCTGAGTAGATCTATTAGTTAGGTTAAGGTTTTCATGGGAATTCATGAGCTAGGGTTAAACACAAATAGGATATCAAAATCGATAGTTTTCATCTAGGTCGTGCTTATTGCTTGGATCGATTTGATCACTTGATTCAATGATCTTAGGTTAACTTAGACAGCGAGAGTTGCTAGGTTGCTAGAAGAGACCTTGATGAGCAATTTAATCATTACCTGCGAGACTAGATGTATTGGAGAATTGTGAACAAATCAAACCTAATCAATAATGCTTATCTGCGATTCTGATACCAACGAGAGTTAGGATTTTTAGGTTGCTAGATAAAGGTATTAGTACCACGAGAGTGGATTAATATTATCTTCGTGTTTGAGTTCTAGACTTGTTCTTATTAATCACCTGAATAGTTGTTTGACCTTTGCTCTGAATCTCCTGCGAATTGTCTTGACCTAATGCTTGCTTTATTATTGTTTACAACCGATTTTATTTGTTACTTGCTAATCACGATTCGAAACCGAACTCATATTGATTCTCTTAGCTTGCGATTTAGTCTATTAATCTATAGAGTAATACTTGGTCTTCGTGGGATCGACCCCTAAATACTACTTCGTTTGCTGTGCACTTGCAGTAGGAATTATGTTTAAAACTCGTGTATCAACTCGATCTTGTCACGGCCTTAATGGCATTGGGTTCTTACATGAGACAAATCATCTACATTGAACATGATTAGTGATTTATATCCAACTGTTTAGCTCCTTTTGAGAGTAGTTGTGTATATTACCTCATTACTTGTTTTGCTTTAGGACTTTGCAAACTGCGGTTGGAACTTTTGGTGGGGAAGGTTACATAGATGGTGTTGATGCACCTTAGCTTATGACGGCAG
Organism: Isatis tinctoria; assembly: GCA_010577795.1. NCBI lineage: Eukaryota > Viridiplantae > Streptophyta > Magnoliopsida > Brassicales > Brassicaceae > Isatis > Isatis tinctoria. Next base: position 45,212 of record VHIU01000093.1, read on the forward strand.
GTGCTGGAAACAGTGACCGTCCTGCTACATCAAGTTCAAATTGTCCACCATTCATTGCAGTTGAATCTTGCCGAGAACATTTGGTATGTTTAATACAGTTGCTTGAGAGTAGAAAAACATTTTGCAATGTTACTTCTCGTTTTGGTTTCAGGGTGTTCATCCTTGTGACAAAAGAAGCAATATCACCAAGTACCACGAATTATTCCCTGCAATTGATTTTTCATTGGCAAGTACTGTGTAGAAACTCTTTTTTTTTTGCTTCATTCTTGTGTCTTCTTAATGTATTCACATTTTCTCATGTTCTTCTATATACAGATAGAAACTGACGCAGATGTCTCGTGGAGGCCTAACATTAGAGAGGAGAACAAGACATTGCGGTCAGAGGCGTGGAGTTCATGAATTGGTGCATATCTACAAATCTTACTAACATCTCTATGTAGTTGATAGTTTACATTGACATAAGAGTAGATGATTATGATAGTCTTGGCATCGTCTTTTTTTTTTTTATATCATCTGAATTTCAGGTTGAGTACAAGGAAAGAAAAGAAGATTGCGGTTGTTACTCATAGTGGATTCTTGTATCAAACATTGAACTCATTTGGGAACGATTGTGATCCAGCTGTGAAAAGCGAGATTTCTTCACAGTAAGCTTGTTGTTCTTCTTCTCTCTTTGATCATTTGGTCTTATTTAGTGTTCTCAATATTCCAACTTGTTCTAATTGTTGCAGTTTCTACAACTGTGAGCTCCGTTCAGTTGTTCTTGTAGATAAAAGGTAATTTTTTTTTAGGTAGTAAGCACTCGTATTTGATACATTTACACAGTTTTAAAAATCATATTTTTTTCTTTGCTTGTTGAATTGCAGCATGACCAGTTCAGATCCTTCAGTGACCAATTATCCTTCAGTGACCAATTAGCATGGCCAAAAACAGAGGGGGGATTGGGACTGCAATCGATTTCAGAGACAAACAAGGTTAGCTGTCTCAAGCTTATTTGGCGTATTTTGTCCTCAAACTCTCTGTGGGTTCGTTGGATCAAACGCTATTTAATCAAAAAAGGCTTATTCTGGACAGTGAAGATTAATGCTTCTTTGGGTTCTTGGATGTGGAAAAAGTTATTAAAATACAGAGATACAGCAGAGCTGCTCACGAAAGTGGAAGTACATGATGGAAAAACTACTTCATTCTGGTATGATGTTTGGTCTCCCCTTGGGAAATTGTTTGATTTAACGGGATTAAGGGGTCTTATTGATCTGGGAATCAAAGCTACAGCTACAGTGGCTGAGGTTTTAACTCGTAGACAGAAGCACCACCAGTCGGACTTGCTAAACATGATTGAAGCGGAGATTGACTCGGTCAGGAAAAAGGGACTGGTGCATGAGAAAGACAAGAGGCTCTGGAAAAAGCCAAACGGCTCTTTTCAATCAACATTCAACTATAATGCGACATGGCATCTGATTCGTGGAACGGCGACTATGGTCAATTGGCACAAGTGTATTTGGTTCTCAGATGCTACACCGAAATTTTCCTTCATATGCTGGCTCGCAGTACTAAATCGTTTGGCAACAGGAAATCGGATTCTTCAATGGAACGCAAATGCAGATGCTAAATGTATCTTGTGTACCGATGCATTAGAAACAAGGGAACATCTTTTCTTCTTATGTGATTATTCGCGTGCAGTGTGGAAGGCTCTAGCCCACCAAATGATGGGTTCACACTATACAACAGATTGGCAGCAACTACTTCAAACCCTCTGCACATTTCAGAACACGACTTACTCTTTTCTTCTAAGGTACACATTCCAGATAGCGGTTTTCTCTATTTGGAAAGAAAGAAATGGCAGGAAGCACGGTGAAGCTGCTAACCCAACGTCTCAAATGACACGTCACATTGATCGACAAATACGGAATCGTATCCTCTCCTTTCGTATTTCAGGAACAGCAAGACATGATGATGCAATGCAGCTCTGGTTTGCTACCAGAAGGGACACAAACTAAGTATTGCTATTGTAATCTCTATTTATAGACAATTTTAGAACTATGCAAAAACGTTGCAGTATCATGTAAAAACGGTTTTTGAGTGAATAATTTAAAATTCTTTCAAAAAAAAAAAATTATCCTGGAAAAATACCTTCCGGGGAAGACCTTCCAAGTGATATTGCTGATGGGAAGTAGTTGGAGAGACGAAAGTGATGAGAATTATGTTTAATATTTTATGAACCTCAATCATTAATGCTATTTACAATAAACTAACGAAGTAGATTCTTTGACACTAAAAGGGTTTTATTTGTTCATGGATTTTTAATAGCTGATGATTTAAACATTATATTTGTATTACACCTTTGGTTATAGCTGTGAAAATGCGGCAAAATAGTTGATTCGTGTGAGAAAGATGTGGTAGAGACTTCACATTCTATCTTAATTGACCTTAATATCTAGTTAAATGTAAGCTGTAAATTAATGTCAATTAGATTTTGTAGGAGAGTAGCATAGATCTTCTTGATCTATCTGCTCTTTCGCTTGGCCCCTGGATGCTGAAATCCAGCTGCAGTGGAAGTAAAATCGAAAAGAAAATAACATGCTAAATCAAATAAACGAGTTGAAATGCAGCTTAACCGAGGAATATGTGATATGGACAAAACAAACAAATATGCGGATGCTCAAATAGAACTAAAAAATTTGATCCATATTAGTTTTTTTTTTAACACTGATTTATATATAAATTAGTTTTTTATAAGATATTTTTGGGTCCAAACAATGTAATTATTTAACCACCAAATGGTTCAATTATACCCTTACTCGCACGCACCCAGGGGCGAATCCAGAAACTCTTTTTACCGGGTCCATAAATATTAAATTAATAAATATTTTAAAATATATATTAAAAATAATGTTTTTCATACAAAAAAAAATCATACCAGAAAAAAAATTACCAAATAAATGAGATTTAGAATTTAAAAGTTTTCAGGGGCTTTGATAAATCAAATATTAAGAAGATATGTATAGGCTTTAGAATTTAAGTTGTTTTTTTTAAATGAGCTAAAGTTCTTAAAACTTGCTTTGCTAATTGGGTTAAGTTTGTTTATCTTTTTGGACTTTGTCTTTATTGGGTGCAAGACTATTATTATTATGGGTGCACATAAAAAAATTTAGTAAAAAGATTTATTAAAATTTTAAAATATTGTGGGTGCAAGTGCATCCCCTCCTTATGCTCTACATTCGCCCCTGCTCGCACCCACTTAATTATTCTCCATCTTCCTCAATTAATATGACCGCACAAGTCTCTCTCTCTCTTTCTCTGCACTTTTCTTTGTTGATTCTTTTTCTGCACAGCATTTTCCTTTGTTGATTCTTTTTCTGCATATCCGTGCATTTTTTTTTTTTTGAATTTCTTGTGACTCTACTTGGATCTGAGTTTTGTAAAATGGATTTCAGAAATAATCTGGTGAGGAAGAGAAAGTTGTCGAGGATTCCACCGAGATGGAAGATGAGGACAACAGCGACAAAGAGGATTTCCTTATTGGACTGACTCGCCGACTCACTCCCTCGACTCAGTCATAACATCCGGATTGTGATATGTCTGATCTTCTTTATTTAATTGTTATGCGACATATTTTTTTACTCATCTTACAAATTAATTAGTGAACTACGAATATATATGCATGTTTATTTCTTTACGTTTTTACTATTTTACATTACTATGTATTTAGTTTGCATGCTACGTGTATATTTACATGTTTATTTCTTTACGTTTCTGCTATTTCTCATTACTACGTATTTAGTTTGCATGCTACATGTTTTCTTTACACATATAGCCAATTAAGTAGCGACATTCGAGTATATTTGCATACTTATTTCTGTACGTTCCTGCTACTTTGCTTACTAATTTAATTTTCATGCTACATGTTTTTTTCACGTGTAACAAATTAATTAGTAAACCACGTATATTTTTGCATGTTTATTTGTTTTCACACCTTTCTGCTTCCAAGTGTGGAAATAAGTTCATGCTATATGCTTTATTTAATATTTTCATTGTAATTTACGTTAATAGAGCGGTAAAAATATATATATATACACATATTTTCAGCTGGCACTGATTTGGTTATACATAACTACCATTAAATTAAATTGTCATGTACCTTATAAAATACTCAGATATACATAAAAGTATATTTCAATATTTTTATATTGCTCTGTGTTCAACGTACATATGTTGATATGTGTGACATCCATATACATTGGGTTTAGCAATGTATGTTTTAGATAACGTGTTATAAAAATATGTTGGCCGTAATTAGATATTTTATGAATGTGTTATGGTATATGGTATGTTATGTTTATATGTAGATTGTAGTTTTGATGTTTAGGCGAATACATTTAGATATGTACGTTAAGACATGTGAAAGTTAGAATATTCTAAAGTTGTTTAACGTTATATAACCTATGATATAACAGGTTTATCCGAAATCAAACTATGGAGTATGCAGGAGCGTCGTTAGTGCACCACTCATTAATTTAAAAGTGCTCGTCATTAGTTAAATTACGTCACATTCCTTTATTCAATGAAGTGAGGAGGATGAACATCTCATTAATTACCCAAGAAAGTGTCAACTCATGAATCATTTCCCCACTTGCAGCAAGGTCAACAACACAGCAAATTACGCTGTAGGTGACTTTTTGTCACTTACCTTACAGTTTGAGTGACTTCTCGCTAGTGAGGGACTATCTTATGGTAAAACCCCTATTGTGTCCTCAATATTATATTATTGATTTTTGGTGTTTTTTTAATTTCTTTTTTTGTCGTTTCATTTCTCTTTTCCTTTTCTTCTTTTTCGAAAAGTGAAAGAACCTTTTTAATTCTCTTGTCACGAAAACCTTCTTTGTCGTGATCGATAGTCGAGACTGTACGATTCATTTTTTCTTGTCTCCTCTTATTCGTGATTTTCTTTTCTCGTGGCTGATTGTTCTCCGAGAACCTGTGCTTGAGAAAAGTTTTCAATTTCCCTAAACGGCTTTCTCGGTGTCACCACGTGAGTAATGGGGATGAGGTTGATTTCCAACAAGTTGCAGACACCCAAATCCCAAAAGAAGGACGTGGTCAGTGAACGTAGGGGAGCGCCGGCTCCACATATGGACAACGAAATCGTGGACACAAGTACAGTGGTTATTAGTGACCACATCGACAAAGGTGATGATGTTGATGCGGCCTGCACCTGCCCAACAAGTTTAAGACACCCAAATCCCAGACGAAGATGTTGTGGTCAGTAAACGTAGGGGAGCGCCAATTCTACCTATGGATAACAAAATCATGTTCACATGTAAGGTTTGCAAAGAGATCGGAGGCAAACAAGTAAAGCTTCGTGGAAAAAAGAGATCGGAGGAGGACAAAGAAAACTATTCACAGTGGAATGCGACGTGAAGTGGACGTGGACGTGGACGTGGATGTAATGTGTGTACATGGACTGCAACGTGAAGTGGATGGCCAACGAAATCTGAAAGGTCTTGTGTTGTTCATATCTTTTGTTCGTGTTCTTCTTATACCTTACTCTTCCACAATAGTACATCCACATAATAACATCTTCTTTGTTTTGTTCGTGTTCGTGTTCATATATTCGTGTACATCCACATGTTCGTCGTTCACATGTTCTCTTTGTTTTGTTCGTGTTCGTGTTGAAATGTTTGTGTACATCCATATCCATATGTACATCCAAATAAGTCATCCCTATTTCAAATAACAGAATTAAGTTCAAACAAGAATTTCAAAAAAACAAAAAAACAATGAAGGATGAACATGAGAGAAGAGAGAATGAGAGAGAAGTGAGAGAGAGCGAGAGAGGAAGGAGAAAGAAAATCAGTTTTGCAAAAAAAAATAAAAAATTGACCGTGTCATGAAAGAGAAAGTAAAGAGAATAAGGGCAAAATAGGGTTATTATAATTTGCACAGTGTTATAAGTCCCTTAATATCTTAAAGTGTCTTTTCTTGACAAAAAGATGCTGAAAGTACCTAATAGTGTAAACGTCTCTTTTATGAATGTGTTATGGTATATGGTATGTTATGTTTATATGTAGATTGTAGTTTTGATGTTTAGGTGAATACATTTAGATATGTACGTTAAGACATGTGAAAGTTAGAATATTCTAAAGTTGTTTAACGTTATATAACCTATGATATAACAGGTTTATCCGAAATCAAACTATGGAGTATGCAGGAGCGTCGTTAGTGCACCACTCATTAATTTAAAAGTGCTCGTCATTAGTTAAATTACGTCACATTCCTTTATTCAATGAAGTGAGGAGGATGAACATCTCATTAATTACCCAAGAAAGTGTCAACTCATGAATCATTTCCCCACTTGCAGCAAGGTCAACAACACATACACGTGGTTGGCCACCTATATTTTTCGGTATCCTTATACCATTTTACTAAACATTTTTTTCTCTATGCTGAAAAACTAATTTAAATTCCAAATCTTACTTTCTAGCAAATTCTCTCAAGAAAAAAAGCATAAGGCCAATGAGCTATTGATATGTTGGGATTTTTTACCCTTACTAACCCTTGTATCTAATTGTTTTCTAGAGTTTTTGAGTATGTATCATGTGATTTTATGTAGTTTTGGAGCTGTTATTGGAGTTTGGAGCATTTGGAACCTTTGGAACAGAAAAGAACCAGAATTGAAGAAAAGAAGGAAAATCCTGCGAAGTATCACCAACTCCAATCAGCGAGCACATGCTCCCGAATTTTGGCCACCAAGCGAGCACCTGCTCGCCGCCGGAGAAAATAAAAGGGGAACGACTTAACCTAATCCCGCCGCCAAAAGGAATGAGAGCAGCCGCCTATGCCTTCTGATATAAATACTCCTCTTAGTCTTAGGTTTTAAAAATATCTTTTATCTTGGCTTTTGGCTTTTGGCTTTTAGCTTTTCAATACCTAGGATTTCTTTTTGGAGAAGATCTCTACTACAATTTGGAGAATATTTCTGAAACCTAGTACTTCTGTTTTTAATATCGATTTATGCATTCTCTTAATTCTTCTGTTTTGTTTCTTTCTTCTTTAATTATGTCGGAGTAGATCTCTTAGTTAGGTTAAGGTTTTCAAAGGAATTCATGAGCTAGGGTTAAACACAAATATGATATACAGATCGATTGTCTTCATCTTGGTTGTTCTTATTGCTTGAATCGATTTGGCCAATCTGTTCATGATCTTAGATTTAACTAGACAGCGAGAGTTGCTAGGTTGTTAGAAGAAACCTTGATGAGCAATTTATTCATTACCTGCGAGAATAGATGTATTGGAGAATTGTGAACCAATCAAACCCTTTCGTTAAGGCTTGTCTGCGATTTGCTAAAACCAACGAGAGTTAGGATTTTAGGTCGTTTGATAAAGATATTGGTATCACGAGAGTGAATCAATATTATCTTCGTGTTTGAGTTCTAGACTTGTTCTTATTAATTGCCTGAATAGTTGTTTGATTCTTTTGCTCTGAATCTCCTGCGAATTGCCTTGACCTAACACCTGCTTCATAATTGTTTAAAACCGATTTGCTTTCATTACTTGCTAGTCACGATTTTGAACCAACCATTATTGAATCTCTTAACTCTTAATTTAGCTCATTAAATCAAAGCGTGAACTTGGTCTCCGTGGAATCGACCCCTAAGTACTGCTACGAATTTTTGTGCACTTGCAGTAGGAAATAGGATTTAAAACTCGTGTATCAGCTATCTACCGCTCTCATAAAAAATTTAGCATGAACGATCAAATAAGATAAGTATCATCACCTAAACAATTGAACATATATAATAATAAAACTAGTTTTGATACACACCACAGTATTTTTGTTATTTGTCATAATACCGAGAACAGAAAAACACAAGAATGATCTTATTGTTCGGTTGATTTGCTGATTTGCCGAAGTTGATAAGAGACTCGTTTCAGATCAGACCCGTCTACAAATAAAAACATAAGAACAAACAAACAAAAAGTCAATCGAATTAAGAAAAATTTACTTCTCTATCTAGATGGTTCTGTGTACCTGATATTCAGATTAGAGAGAAAACAAAACGTAGTACCTGATGCGTAGGTTGTGTATTATTAGTTTCAATCGATACCGACATAACGAATGTGTTGGACTTTGTGGTAGTCTTCTCCTCCTTCCGACAATCTCTTCTTCCAATGCTCTTCCATATCAGAAACACTAAGATGCTTTAAGGAAGTGATGAATCGCAGACCATCAGGAAGCTCCTTTAGTTTCTCACATTCACTAATATCAAGAGTATGAAGAAGTGGCATGGAGCCTTCTTCTACTATCCACTCTTCCCACTCTTTTAATTCCCATAATTCTAGAATCTTCAACTGAGGAAACCCACCGCCCAAGCAAACCATTCTCCTCCCACAAAAGGAATTTGGCCATAAACGAACATTTTTCAGCTGACTCAACTTCTCTAGAATTGGCATCGGATCCTCCTCCAAAAGACACTCCTCTAGAGACAGGCTTGTAAGGCGAGAAGGGAACTGTAGTTCATAAAATACTTCTTTCGTCCTCTTAGCCTCTTTATGTCCTATATCGAGATTTTCCAGGTGTCTCATACCAGCTATCGATGCAGATACAGTTTCTAAGCTCATCTCACCTGTTAAAGTGATTTCAAGTGTCCTTAATCTGGCCATACCATGGAGATCCTCTAACCTGCAATTCTCTGTCGAGTAATTTATCAAGGTCTCCAAGTTTACTAGACCACTCAATTCCAACTTTGTCTTCTTATCCATAAGCCTTGGTAATGCAAGATATCTCAATTCTTTCATCCCCATCAAGACATCGGGCACGAATGTAAACCACCCCTCTACGATGAAACTTAGATAGATCAGCAACTTCAGATTTCTTAGAGAATAAGGTATATGAGATACCACAGCAGCATTTGAGTTCAGATATCTCAAGTGGATGAGCTTTCCAATGCTATCAGGTAACTTTCCTCCTTCAAATTCTGCTCCTTGGATGTGTAATACTCTCAGCAGTTGTAACCTTGTAAAGCTGATACTTGAAAGATTCCAAACTTAGGTTATATCCTTTGAGACAACCACCAGGGATCTAACCTTTGAATTATTTACCTCTCTCTCAACATCTAACATAATCGGATCATGTGAGACACATCTCCGTGATGTACTATGAGACTGCGAGTGTTCGGTTGGGGAGTGGATACCCACAATCTGTACGAAGTTCTCCTCTTCAGCTTTAGAAATACAAATTTCTCTCATCAAGTCATGCAAACGGCACGTTTCAAATCTCGAAGTGGTATCGTCTCTTTTAGAAATAACCATATTTCTCCTTACCAACTCTTCTATGTAGCGCTCCCCAATATCCCGAATGGTTTCTCCATTGGTATACCTCAGTATTCCTTCTACAGCCCATAAATAGGACAGGTTTTCTACATCTATCTCATAATCTTCTGGAAAATGGGCCAGGTAAAGGAAGCTTAGCTTTAAATAACCAGGCAACTCTTCGAAGCTCAGAGACAAAACACGGTTAAATGAACTGTTATCGTTGTCATTGGTTCTTCCCACGAGGTGCGATCTAATATTCTCAGATAATCGTTTCCATTCGTGCACTGTGTATTTTGCAGCCAACAGGCCTCCTAACACTCTGACAGCCAAAGGCAATCCTTCACAATGTTCGATCATTTGCTTACCCATCTCTTCCATTTCCTTAGCAACATTCTTCAGTTCTATACACCATCATAAAACAAACAAATAATACATCATTTATACCATAACACAAATATACAATTCGATATGATGTATAATAATATATCATAGAGAAATACCTTCATAGTGATGTTTTTGTTACAAAAATAGCAGATCAGAGTGAAAATGACAAAAAAACATAACTTAAATGGTTTAAAGATAGTTAAGCTAATGAATTTGGATTTATAAGTCATTAATCAAGGTTTAAATTTTGGGTTTTAGAGTTTAGGATTACATGGTTGAGAAGAAACGAATAGAAAGTAAGGTATAATAGTTTTTTCCTCCTTAATAAATGATATTTTGTCATTTTCACCCTGATGTGTGCTATTTTGAGAATTGTGATTTTGTTAAAACTTTTTGGAATTGCAACATGTTCGAATTCATTGCCTTAGGACTGCTTAGCATTGTTTGAGGATAGTTTGGAAACGCAGAAAAATCCATAACTTGATCATTTAGTGAATTTCTCAAATCATCTGAACTTAATCGAATTATCGGAACTTAATATGGACTTAATTTATCTCACTTAGGGGGTTGATAATCATGTATTGGATTTTACATTTGGAGTTTTCTTTGCATCATTTTTACCAATCTTTGCTAACTCCAAATGGCTAGACTTATCCTTAGTCTAGTACCACACCCTTACCATTTACATGTTGAAACCCACTTTTCTTCGTTTAATGTCATTGCATTCATCTGCAAAAACTATGGAGTATACGGACCGACACAACTTTTCTTTAGGACTGTGTCTAGAATAGGTGGTCTCTTTCTGATTAAACTCATGGGATGTGTCTAGAAATGTGATCTCTCTCTTTGAATATATTCATTGAAAATTTTCGTTTCAAAAGAGGGTGAACTTTTAAAAGGGTAGAAGATTTTATTCACATTCAAGAAATAAGCTTACATTGTTGAAATTCTTTTGATGCAGATCTTAGAGACTAACCGGTTCCATTCTCCGATATATAAAAAAAAAAAAAAAAGAAAGAAAACGAAAAAGAGAATAAAAAGCAAAAAAAAATAAAACAGAAGGAACCGGGAAAGTCGTCAAGGTAATATCTTTAAATTTCATGAAACGTTAAAAGAAATCATGTTCTTGTTTGTGACTCAGTTAAAAAAGGGTAGAAGGATTAGAGTTAAGGAGAGTTGTGTACCTCCTAATTGGTCTGTGTCTCACGGTGATTTTGCATAATGATTTGCATCCGTTTGTACTGCTAAAAGAAACCGAAACACTTGAGCCACCAAATACCAACCTTGATACCTAGACCATAACGTGTTAGATATTCCCTTCGTGAGAGTACACGCATTTGATAATGAATGTTAAATATTGAGTTTTGCTTGATCATGAGATTTTACTTATTTACTATGGTTATGGAGAAGTACAATGAAGTACGGTTTGATCTGAACTTTGCGAATGCGGTTTACGGGCAATTGATTTAGAGTATGGTCCTATAAGTTTTACAAGTTTCACACGTTTTTCTAACCTCTCCTCTTTGTAAGATATCTGGTTTTGCTTGAGGACAAGCAAAAGTTTTAGTTGGGGAGAATTGATATTATGTGTTTTTAACATATTTTGATTCGTTTTTAGTATTCGGTTTGAGTTTTGATTTGCATCTTTCGTTGGTTTTTTGAGTCTTTTCTATTGTTTTGAGTCTTTTTACAGATTTCATGGAGTTCCAAAGGAGTTTGGCGTTTACGGACATGTTCGAGTCGGAAAACAAGAGAAAAGGACCAAGTGAAGAACGACCATTCAGAACGACCGTTCCCCCTAGGGAACGATCGTTCCCAACCTCACCTACCTTGCTGACAAAAGCCATGGAACGACCGTTCTCTTCGTGGAACGACCGTTCCCGGTCTCACCTACTTCACCAACAACCATGCAAGGAACGACCATTCTCCTCCTAGAACGATCGTTCCCGAGCTCACCTACTTCACCTACTTCGATCGACCATTGGGAAAGATCGTTCTACACCAAGAACGACCGTTCCCCACTTCACCTACTCCCCTTCCCTCTCTTCTCTAGCTTCAAAGCATAGCTTCTTCTTCAGTTTTAAGTTTTATGTTTATGCTTTTATTAAGTTTTATTTAGTTTCTTTTAAGCTTTATACATTTATGCTTTAATTAAGTTTTACTTTCAGTTCTTATATTCATGCTTTACTTTCAGTCTTTATATTTATGCTTTGCTTTCAGTCTTTATATTTATGCTTTACTTTCAGTCTTTATATTTATGCTTTAATTAAGTTCTTATAAGTTTATATTCAGCTTTCATTATCTATTCAAGCTTTTATGATGAACTTTATAATCTCTTTGTTTTCTTCTTTAAGCATGTCTGAGTAGACCTCTTAGTTAGGTTAAGGTTTGTCAAAGGAATTCATGAGCTTTAGGGTTAAACACAAATAGGCTATTCAAATCAATATCTTCACCCTTGTTGTTCTTAATGCTTAGATCGAATTGATCACTTGATCTTATGAAATTTGGTTTAACTTAGACAGCGAGAGTTGCTAGGTTGCTAGAAAGAACATTGGTGAGCAATTTAACCATTACCTGCAAGAGTAGATGTATTGAGAATTGTGAACATATCGAACCTGATCTTAAGGCTTGTCTACGATTTCTAGTACCAACGAGAGTTAGGAATTCTAGGTTGATAGACAAAGATATTGATACCACGAGAGTGGATTGATATTATCCTAGTGTTTGAGTTCTAGATTTATGCTTAATCATTGCCTGAATAGTTGTTTAATCCGTAGCTCTGAATCTCCTGCGATATTCCTTGACCTAACGCTTGACCTAACGCTTGTTCATTACTTACTATTTACAAAAACCAAAAACATATTAAATTGTCTTAGCTTTTGATTTAGCTCAATATATCAAAGTGTGAAAACTGGTCTTCGTGGGATCGACCCCTAAATACTACTTCGTATGCTGTGCACTTTCAGTAGGAAATAAGGGTTTAAAACTCGTGTATCAGCGTGCAGAGATGGAGTGTTGTCACGTTGGAGAGCAATACCAAGATCACGTGTTCCCGCAAGATAACGGAGAACTCGCTTAGCTGCCTGCAGATGAATGTCAGTTGGTTTGTGCATAAACTGTGACAGTTTGTTCACCGAGAAGGCGATATCTGGTCTGGTGAAATGTAAATACTGCAGGCTACCAACGAGAGTGCGATACTCTGTTCCATCTGAAAGATATGTGCCCGACGTTAATTGTAGCCTATCAGTAGACGCCATGGGAGAACTAACCGGTTTGGCATTCGTCATATTCATCTTGGCCAAGAGGTCCGTAATGTATTTGCGTTGAGTTAATAACAGGCCTGATGGTGTGCGTTGCACCTCAATTCCGAGGAAGTAAGAAAGCTCACCAAGGTCTTTGAGCGAGAAGCGATTACTCAATAGGTCAATAAATTGTTGAACCCTTTTTGAATCATTCCCAGTAACTATGATGTCATCTACATAGACAATGACGTAGATAACCACATTACCAATCAGTAACACGAACAGAGATGCATCAGCCAATGAATTTTTAAACCCCAGGTGTAAAAGGAATGTGCGCAGCTCCATATACCACATCCGCGGGGCTTGTTTTAATCCATATATAGCCTTTTGTAACTTACAGACATAGGATGGGTTGTCCTTGTCCACAAACCCAGGAGGCTGTTCCATATAAACATCTTCATTTAAACTCCCTTGTAAAAATGCATTGTTGACATCTAGTTGTCGTAGATCCCAATCATTAGCAACCGCATGTCCAAGAACAAGAAGAATCGTCGGTTGCTTGATGACTGGGCTGAATGTATCCTGAAAATCAATGCCTGGCCTTTGATGAAAACCCTTTGCCACCAGTCTCGATTTAAATCTATCCACTGTACCATCAGGTTTTCTTTTTGTTCGAAAGACCCATTTGCAGCCTACAAGGTTGTATGCCAGATTCGGTGGAACCAGGCGCCAGGTGTTGTTTCTGAGCTGAGAGTTGAACTCTTCACTGGCCGAGTTTCTCCATCGTTCATCCTTGAGTGCCTGAGTGATACAAGTTGGTTCATCTTCAGAGGCAAGTGTCCGGATTTGGGGGGAATGCCGAGTCGTCTGAGCAACAAGTGACAGGCGTGGGACTGGTTTGACAATCATGTTTTTGCTGCGAGTAACCATCGGGTGATGATTGGTTGGTGTAGGAACCAAGGGTGCAGGTTCTGGGGACGAACCATAATCGCCAGAGTCACTCTGATCATTAGTCTCATCAAGTGAATTGTCCTGCAAAGACAGATCAACTGGCGGAGACATAACAGTATCAGTTAGTAAAGGAACAGTACCTGAGGGCTCAGAGGAGGATGGTGGATGTGATGGCTCAATCGGAACTATGGTGACTGGCGGGCACCAAGAAGGAATAGGATTTTCAGAAGTAGGAGCAGGTGAGGTGAGTGTTTGGAAGGGAAATTCAGTTTCCACAAAGTGAACATGACGAGAAACGTATATGCGAGAGGAAGTGGGCTCAAGGCAGAGATAGGCACTTTGGCTTAATGAGTAACCAAGAAAGATACAGGGCTGAGATTTTGGCTGGAGTTTGTGGTTGTTGTAAGGTCGCAACCAAGGATAACAGAGACATCCAAAAACTTTAAGTTTGGAATAGTTTGGCAACGTACCAAAAAGTTTGGCAAACGCAGAGGAATGTTCAAGTGTTGGAGTTGGTTGCCGGTTGATCAGATAAACTGCAGCTGCTAGAGCATACGACCAGTAGCTCACATGAATTTTTGCATGAGAGAGAAGTGCCAATCCCGTCTCCACTATGTGGCGATGTCGCCTTTCCGCAAAGCCATTATGTTCTGGCGTGTGAGGAGGTGTAGTGTAATGCGAGATGCCATTTGTCGCCAAGTATTCTGTCAGTGCAATATACTCCCCTCCATTGTCAGAATAGAGTGCACACAGTGATTGTTGAAAATGAGTTTCAACCAGACTTCGCCATCGTATGAAGATTTCTTTGACATCTGATTTGCGCTTTAATGGGAAGAGCCAAACGTAGTGAGTAAAATGGTCGACAAATATCACATAATACTTAAACCCATCAACATAAAGGACAGGTGATGTCCAGACATCTGAATAAACGAGTTCGAGTGGTTTGGTAGTCGAAAAGGAAGAGGCTTGTGAAAAAGGAGTTTTATGACTTTTGTTTATTGAGCAATCATTGCAATATGAAACAATGACAAGTTTTTGGAATCAGAAAGCAAAAAAGGAGAAATAATTCTTTGTAAAACAGGTAAAGCCGGGTGGCCTAGACGAGAGTGCCAGATAGATAGAGGACTTTTTGTGGAGGTAGTGTAGGCATGAGAGGTGGGAGAGTCACGATTGGGCCATACATATCCTCCATCCTTAGCAATTCCCTTTGCTACTTGAGCCCTCGTGTGCAGGTCCTTTACCTGAAAATTTGTGGGAAAGAATTCCACAGAGACACTGTTATCAGTACATAGCTTGTGAACAGAAACCAGATTCTTGGCAATCTCAGGAACATGAAGAACATTGTTCAGTTTAAAATCACGAGAGAGAGAGGAAAGTGATGTTGAACCAGTGTTGGTGATGGTCAGACCCGCACCATTGCCTACTTGAACCTCTTCTCCCCCATTGTAGGGTGTGTGGAACGATAGATTTGCGAGATCAGATGTGAGATGATGGGAGGCGCCAGAATCCAGTAACCAAGAGGGATTGTCCGAGGACTGAGTCATTGCCGAGTATGCATTCGGAGCCAATGGAGTTGTGTTATGCGAGTACCCGGACGACTGTTGTTGATTGTTGGAGACAATGCGAAACTAGGGGCAACGTTTGACACTGTGTCCCTGTGTGCCACAAGCTTGGCAGCGGCCAAGGTATGGACGCGATGATCGCTGATCGTTTGTGTCGTGAATACGACTGATTTCCATTGTTGGAGGAATTAGAGCGCCACTGTTTAGGCCTGTTCTGTGCTTGATTTGCTGTTATCGGTGCCGTGTTGGAGGAGTTGAGAGTTGCAGCAATGGTGAGCTCTCGATTAATGAGTTTCTCGTGGAGTTCTGAGAACGAGATCGGCAGATCTCGAGCATGGACGGCATCAATAACTGGCTTGTACTCCTCAGGTAAACCATCAAGAATAGCATCGGTTAAGTCTTCTGGGTCAAAGGGATGCCCAAGTAGCGCTAAAGCATCTGCAGTGGTTTTGATTTGCTGCATGTACGTCGCTATGGTGCTCGTGCCTTTGGTGCACTGTTTTAACTGATTCTTCAATTGCTTGATGTGTCCCCGAGTTGGTTTAGCATAGGTGGCTGCAAGCGTGTCCCATGCTTCAAGTGAGGTTGTTGCAGTGGCGATCACCGGTTGCAGAGAGAGCTCGATCGAGCCCATGAGAGCACTGAAGAGAAGGCTGTCCTGCCTTTGCCATTGAACGAACTCCGGATTTGTAGTTTCCGTGCCGGAGTTGTTGAGCGTCTTCGGCGGAATCGGTATGGTGGATTCAATGAATCGAGTGAGGTCATATCCACGAAGGAGAGACTTGACTTGGACATTCCAACTAATGTAGTTTGTTGCAGAGAGCTTGGTGACGTTTACCATATTAATGGAGATCAGTGGCGATGTTGAATTGCCGATGTTGACAACAGCGGGAATTTCAGAACCTGTGATGGCCATTGATGATCAAAGAAGGAAAAGAGAAAGAGCTTAATGGAGGTCCTTTTGAAGGAGAAGCTCTGATACCATATAAAGATTGAGATGAATATATTTCCTTGATAGAATGAGCGTACATACATACAGAGTTTATATAAGGAGCTAAGAGAATAAATGTCAAATATACACAAGGATAAGATCGTATCAAGACTGCGTAAGATACAGCTATGAGAATATACTATGGAGTTATTGTCATATCTCCTATAAAGCAAGCTATTCTTATGGATATGATCCAATTGATCAACAGTTCAAGGTATTGCGTATTACATGGTTTTTTCGCAGCTCGTACGTTAAGTAGTTCTGACGTTAGGGACGGGAGATGGAAATCCCACGTGGAGGGAGATTCAATGCTGCGTACTTCATTATCCTCTAGATGATAGTGGGATATGCATCAACGGTGTATTGTTTTATCCAGCAGTGATCAATAACAAAAACGATATCGTAGTTTGCTTTGATGTTAGGTCTGAGGGATTCAGTTTTATAAGCATTGATGAAGACTTGGCATTGCATATCCATACATTTGGGGTTCTCATAAACTACAAAGGTAAAATAGGTATTAGTTATTACGATTTTACCCATAAACATTTTGAGTTGATGGTTTTGGAGGATGCTAAGGAACGTAAATGGTCCATGCATATCTACAAAGTGTCCCATCCACGGCTGAACGTAGCGACTTATGTACGCTCTGCTGGAATTATTGAACGTCGAGAACAACACTACCAGAAGAGTAACTCTTGAGGTTCCAGTAGGGGAAAAATTTAATAGTTCCAGTTATGGAAGAGCATACTCATTTGCAAACTATGGAGAGGAACTGACGCTTATGTAAGTGTTTAGTTCTTCCAAAAAGAACTTAATCACATGATCTATCTTTATCTTTTGTGGGTTTTTATTTTATTTTGTTGTGTCTTTAAATTTAAAGGTTTCACCGGTTTGGGAATCTTGAAGTTAATATTTCTCTGTTCTAGAGGATGTAGAATATTTATATGGACTTTCCAAGTGATATCCCAATATATTGATGATTTACTGAAAATGTACAGTTTCGAATGAGTTAATTGCTTTGAAGCAACTGAGATGAAATAAAAAGGAATAAGCTCGTGAGGGTTACATTTTAAGAGAGGGTTTGAGGAATCTACGAAGCGAGATCGGTTGGAGATGGCAAAAGCGAGGACTTTTAGCCAAGTGGTACCTGTCTTTGGGTAGCTACAGATGAGTGTGTCAATGGGTCGAGCTTTGAAGAACTCTTGCGCGTGAAGGCAACCTTCAAGGCGTGGTTGTATAAACCAGTGACCACCTTACTCAATCAGAGCATTTTTTGGTCTCCAGCCTTTCTCGTGGGGAAAGGTGGCGATTAGGTCTTGGTAACGTTTTTGATTCTTCTCGAACTCTCGTCGTGGTTGAGTAAGATCGTCTCGGTTACGGTTGATGATTCCATTGGAGATAGAAAAATAGGATTTGTGGACTTGTGTTTGTTCTGTGGGAGACGATAATGATTTATGTTGGGACAAATATCAAAAGCGAGACAGAGTATTGATACAAATGATGAAACAAGAGGGTTGGTGAGGTTTTGTTGAGTAATGCCTATTTTATACCTAAACCAAACTAAAAGAATCAAAGTAACTATAAGGGTTTGTTTTGGAGTAGGTTAAGATGCTAAGTGTCCGAATTAGGTGATTGAGTTGTTTGTTGGCTAGGCTTTTAGCTTGTGCAAAAGTGAGTTGGTGGGACAGTTGTAGTTGTCAGAGTTTCTAAGATTAGTTGCCATCTTTCTTATGAGTTGTAATCGTTGGTTTATGTGTACAATCATCAGAAAATGATTAGTCAATTTAATGATCTAAATTTGCTGTCAAACACCTCTTCAGTTTATCAAACTTTTGACCAAAACCAGAGAAAGCCAAAACCAAAAACAAAACTATGTTTTTCTTGTGAAAGAGTTCAACAGGTTGATGCATGAGAGCCAATATGCACTTGTCCCCAAGCTCTCTTTTAGGCAACAACACAACGTTGAGGTTGATGGGCTATTCCCTGCATGACATGAGGTCACTAAACAAGACAACTCGAACAATTCACGTTCTGTTTCAACCCCAAATAGCCATTTTTGTTAGAGAAGCCACGATTCCAAGACTCTAGTAAATTTCAAGAAAATCTCTGGAAGAGCATCTTCAACAGTTGCAGAGTATATTGGACATTTTACGATGAAATAGTTCGTTGTGGCAAAACACAAAGGTGAGTTTGGTTTCAATCATGTCTTTTTCTTAAGATATGTGGTTTCCAAAAATGATTTCCGCAGGCAAAATCAAGGTGGAAGCCGTTTAGTCTTGGAGTGAACCTCGTATATAGACAGAGTTGAAGATTTTTCACGGTTTCGTTTCGTTTTATCAATGATCTGTGCCTCACTTTAACACCATTATGGCTCCCATTACCGATTGTATGAAGGAAGGCAAGTTTCTTTGGAGATAAGCAGCTTCACTGGAATTTGAAGATATCAAAGTTAAGCTTACAATATCCCCCATTCTTGTGCTCCCTGATTTTACACAAGGTTTTGAGCTTCACAACAATTCTTCAAAGTTGGGAATTGTGTTGCCTAAAGCCAACAAGGTCGTCACATGGGCAGGGATATAGGCCACTACAATTAGTTACAGAATACTCTTTACTTCTAACCCATTCCACAATATGGTGTGATTGGTTTTGTGTCAACAAGCTAAACGCCGATTTATATTTGCCATTACATATCCCAACGAAATTGTGGACGGATATTAGCATGGATTTATTCTTGATCTTATGTGACCTCGCAAAGGTAACGACAACATTTTTGTAACTGTGGATAGATTTTCTAAAATGACGCTTTTTATTCTATATAAGTGTTGGTATTCCTCCTAGTGGGGAAACCATTGGGCTTGGGCCAAATATATTGGTCTAAGTGATGAGACATATATATATTTAGTCACTAACCTAGTTTGTGTGGTGGTAGACAAGGAGAGACACAAAGAGAAGAAGAGAGATAAGAAGAGAGAAGAAAAAGGG
This sequence comes from Isatis tinctoria, assembly GCA_010577795.1. Taxonomy (NCBI): domain Eukaryota; kingdom Viridiplantae; phylum Streptophyta; class Magnoliopsida; order Brassicales; family Brassicaceae; genus Isatis; species Isatis tinctoria. The sequence goes on from VHIU01000093.1 coordinate 64,633, forward strand.
GATTTCGTCCAGTTTAGTCAAGGCAGCGTTTGGGGCTCTAAAGTGGTCCGATCGGGCTGATATTTTGAGCGAAGCTTCATGACTAAGTGGGTTTGAGATTCAACGGTGGGATTTGCGGTTCAACGGTTGGTTTCTCGTGAATCGGGGTTCTAGTGAAGCTGGTCGCTAGAGTGCTTCAGTAATCGCGGTCTTCAGTGTTTGGGAAATCCAACGGTGAGTTCTTCTCTGATTGAGCTGAAATTTGGCAGAAGTGTGGTTGACTTGTTCATCTCGGATTTGTACGGTTGGATTGTTCTCTGGTTGCCAGAATCTTAGTGAGCGGAGGTCGTTTGTATCTGCTAGTTCTGTAAGCTTGTATTGCTCTTTGGTTGTTCTCTTGGTGTTGGAGATTGCTCTCTTTGAGCCTTAGTCTCTGGGTCTGTTCTGTAGGAACAGGGAGGACGTGGTTGTAACACTCAAACGTTTGATATAGTGGATTTTCAGTGGACTACGGTCCCATGGTTTTTCCTTCTCACATCGAGGAGGTTTTCCACGTAAAAAGATTGGTGTCTCATTTCGTTTTCTGCTTAGATCATTTTTGTGCCATTGGTTAAGTCTTTTCCTCACAGGTTCACACAAGTGCGGGGAACTTTATTCAGCTGCGCCGTTCGCGTGTTGTGTTTTTCCCCAACAGAGTGGTATCAGAGCTTAAGGTTGTGAGCTTTGGATTTGGATAACTTTGAGTTATTGGTTTGCTTGTGTGAGCGATGGAAAGATGGAGAATATGGGCAGAATGATAAGCTTGAATGGTAACAAAATTATCATCTATGGAAGGGTAAGATGGAGGATTTGCTCTTTGTGAAAGAATTTCATCTTCCGGTATTTCAGGAAAATAAACCTGATAATAAGACTGATGATGAGTGGAAGTTGCTGCATCGCCGAGTATGTGGTTTGATAAGGCAATGGATAGATGATAATGTGTTGCATCATATTGAAAATGAGGTTAATGCTCGCTCTTTGTGGTTGAAGCTGGAGCAGTTATATGCTCGGAAGACTGGGAATAACAAGATGCTTATGATCAAGAAGTTGATTGAGTTGAGGTATCAGGATGGAACTCCGATGACAGATCACTTGAATGCGTTTCAGGGATTGCTCAACAAGTTGTCTGATATGGGCATCAGGTTTGATGATGAGATTCACGGTTTGTGGCTTCTTGGTACATTACCAGATTCTTGGGAGGTATTTGTAATGTCTCTTTGTAACTCCGCATCGGAAGGTGTCATTTCGATGGACTCGGTGAAGAACAGTGTTTTGAATGAGGAGACAAGAAGGCAGTCACATGCTAGTTCCTCACGTTCAGATGTTTTGGTTACTGAGTCAAGGGGGAGAAGTTCATATAGAGAGTCCAAGAAGGACAAGAACAGGAGCAGGAGCAAATCTACCAATTTGCGAATATAGAGTGTCATTTCTGTCACAAGAGAGGACACATAAGAAAGATTGTTGAAGTTAAAGAAAGACAAGCAGCAAAGAAAGCAAGAAGAAGTAGATCGGGTGACAGTCACCCAAGATGAGTTTCTCATTCTTCTTGAGGATAATGCCATAAATGTATGCCAAGATACCAGTTGGGTTATTGACAGTGGAGCTACCACTCATGCTACATCACAGCGGGATTTGTTCTCTACCTATACTCTAGGTAAGTATGGTTCTGTGAAGATGAGAAATGATGGTTTGGCTCAGGTTGTTGGCATTGGTGATATTTGCTTGGAGACTAGTCTTGGGACTAGGTTGATGCTTAAGGATGTTAAGCATGTTCCAGACTTGAGGATGAACTTGATATCTACGGGAAGACTTGATGATGAGGGTTTCTACAGTTTACACGGTGGTGGTAAATGGAAGCTTTCACGTGGTTCCCTGGTTGTGGCTCGAGGTGAGAAGCTTTCATCTTTTTATTTGATGCAGGCTAAGGTCTCCAAAGATGCTGTTAATGCAGTGGAGAATGTTGATGCCATGGAGCTATGGCATAAGAGACTCGGTCACATGAGTGAGAAGGGTATGTCTGTGTTGTCAAAGAAGGAGGTCATTCCGGTAATCTCCGGTTTGCACTTGAAGAAGTGTGCACATTGTTTGCATCGAAAACAACACAGGGTTTCTTTCAAGTCTTCTGCACCTTCTAGAAAACCTGAGGTACTTGACTTGGTGCATTCAGATGTGTGTGGTCCAATGAAGACAAAATCTCTTGGTGGTGCATCATATTTTGTCACTTTCATTGATGATCATTCTAGGAAGTTATGGGTTTTCACCATGAAGACTAAAGATCAAGTTATGGGATATTTCAGCATTTTGTGGCATTGGTTGAGAGACAAACGGGAGAGAAGTTGAAGTGTATCCGCAGTGATAATGGTGGTGAGTATTCTGGACCATTTGATGCTTATTGCAAAGAGCATGGTATTAGGCATCAGTTCACGCCGCCTAAGACTCCACAGTTGAATGAGTTGGCTGAGAGGATGAACAGGACTATTGTCGAGAGAGTGAGATGTTTGATTTCACAGTCAGGCTTATCGATGGCTTTCTGGGGGGAGGCTTTGAGCACAGTTGTTCATGTGCTGAATTTATCACCAAGTGCTCCATTGGAGGGTGATATTCCAGAGAGAGTTTGGACCTGTAAGGATGTTTCTTATGGTCATTTGAGGGTCTTTGGGTGTAAGGCATTTGTTCATATACCTAAGGATGAGAGATCGAAGCTTGAGATGAAGTCACGGCAGTGTGTGTTCATTGGTTATGGTCAGGATGAGTTTGGATACAGATTTTATGATCCCGTTGATAAGAAGCTCATAAGAAGCAGAGATGCTGTGTTCATGGAAGATCAAACAATTAAGGACATTGACAAGTCCAGAAAACCAACTCAGAGTAATGAGAGTTTGATTGATTTAGATGCTACTCCTTCTACATCTGTCCACGGTCAGGTCGAGGATGAGGTTCAAGATGATACACCCGGTGCAGATGCTCCCACACATGATGATGGTATTGGTGATCATGGTGACGATCATGGTGAGACACCAACTACTGAGAACCCTCCTATTGTTAGAAGATCTGAGAGAGGTCTAAAACCGTCAACAAGGTATGATCCTAGTGAGTATGTGTTACTTACTGATTGGGGAGAGCCTGAGAGCTTTGATGAAGCTATAGAATGTGAACACAAGGATAAATGGCTTAGTGCTGCTCGTGATGAGATGGATTCTTTTGAAGAGAATCACACATTTGAGTTGGTGAAGTTGCCTAAGGGCAAGAAGGCATTGCTTAATAAGTGGGTGTTCAGAATTAAGCATGAAGATACCAGTTTGCAACCCGATACAAGGCTAGATTGGTTGTGAAAGGATACAGCCAAAAGAAGGGGATTGATTATGATGAAATCTTTTCTCCTGTTGTGAAGATGCAGTCCATTCGGGTTGTACTTGGACTGGCAGCAAGTCTTGATCTAGAGGTTGAGCAAATGGATGTAAAAACTGCTTTCCTTCATGGAGATTTGGAGAAGAGATTTACATGGTACAACCAGAAGGTTTTGTGAAAAAGGGTGAAGAGGATTTAGTTTGTCGCCTGAAGAAGAGCCTTTATGGATTGAAGCAAGCACCGAGACAGTGGTACAAGAAGTTTAAGTCTGTTATGGAGGAGCATGGTTATAAGGAGACTGCTAATGATCACTGTGTATTTATTCAGGTGTTTGGTGATGATGATTTTATCATCTTGTTGCTATATGTTGATGACATGTTGATTGTGGCAGGAACATGAGCAGAATTGAGGAGCTGAAGAAGCAGCTCAGCAAGTCCTTTGCGATGAAAGATTTGGGTCCAGCGAAACAGATTCTTGGTATAAGAATTGAGAGAGACAGAGCTGAGAGATTGATTCACTTGTCTCAGGAGAAGTATATTGAGAAAGTACTTAAAAGGTTTCACATGGACAAATCTAAAGTGGTAAGCACTCCTCTTACTTCACACATTAAATTGAGCAGTCAACAGAGTCCAAAGACATATGCAGAGAAGGAAGATATGGCACGAGTTCCATATGCTTCTGCAGTGGGTAGCTTGATGTATGTCATGGTCTGTACAAGACCGGATTTAGCTTTCGCAGTTGGTACAGTAAGCCGGTTTAATTCCAATCCTGGAAGAGAGCATTGGAATACTGTGAAGTGGATTTTGAGATATCTTCGAGGGACTTCTAGTCTGAAGCTTACCTTTGGAGGTAATAAGCCATTGATTGTCAGTTATACAGATGCTGACATGTCTGGAGATGTTGATTCCAGGAAATCTACTTCGGGTTATTTGATAACATTTGCTGGCGGAGCTGTTTCATGGCAGTCAAGGTTGCAAAAGTGTGTTGCACTCTCTACCACTGAAGCTGAGTTTATAGCTGCAACTGAAGCTCTAAAGGAGTTGTTGTGGACAAAGAATTTCTGCGAGGATATCGGTTTCAAGCAAGATAAGTATGTGTTGCTTTGTGATAGTCAAAGCGCAATTTGTCTCGGGAAGAACTCTACATTTCATTCGCGTTCTAAGCACATTGATAGGAGGTATCATTGGATACGTGATGTGATTGCTTCTAAGGAAGTGGGACTTGAAAAAGTCCATACGGATGATAATGGAGCTGATATGATGACAAAGTCATTGTCGAGGGAGAAGCTTGAAGTTTGCCGAGAGATAGCCGGGATGGCTGTTTCCTCCACCTAGTCGGAGGGGGAGTTTGTTCGTATTCCTCCTAGTGGGGAAACCATTGGGCTTGGGCCAAATATATTGGTCTAAGTGATGAGACATATATATATTTAGTCACTAACCTAGTTTGTGTGGTGGTAGACAAGGAGAGACACAAAGAGAAGAAGAGATATAAGAAGAGAGAAGAAAAAGGGGATTTCGTCCAGTTTAGTCAAGGCAGCGTTTGGGGGGCTCTAAAGTGGTCCGATCGGGCTGATATTTTGAACGAAGCTTCATGACTCAGTGGGTTTGAGATTCAACGGTGGGATTTGCGTTTCAACGGTTGGTTTCTCGTGAATCGGGGCTCTAGTGAAGCTGGTCGCTAGAGTGCTTCAGTAATCGCGGTCTTCAGTGTTTGGGAAATCCAACGGTGAGTTCTTCTCTGATTGAGCTGAAATTTGGCAGAAGTGTTGTTGACTTGTTCATCTCGGATTTGTACGGTTGGATTGTTCTCTGGTAGCCGGAATATTAGTGAGCTGAGGTCGTTTGTATCTGCTAGTTCTGTAAGCTTGTATTACTCTTTGGTTGTTCTCTTGGTGTTGGAGATTGCTCTCTTTGAGCCTTAGTCTCTGGGTCTATTCTATAGGAACAGAGAGGACGTGGTTGTAATACTCAAACGTTTGATATAGTGGATTTTGAGTGGACTACGGTCCCGTGGTTTTTCCTTCTCACATCGAGGAGGTTTTCCACGTAAAAAGATTGGTGTCTCATTTCGTTTTCTGCTTACATCATTTTTGTGCCATTGGTTAAGTCTTTTCCTCACAGGTTCACACAAGTGCGGGGAACTTTATTCAGCTGCGCCGTTCGCGTGTTTGTGTTTTTCCCCAACAATAAGACGATGACAGATGTGACTCGTGTGGTATCGTTATACTTTCGAGAGATCTATCGACTTTATGGGTTTTGCCCACTTCGACAGAAACGTTTTCTCACTCATTTTTTAATTTTGACTTTCATTCAAACTTCAACCATTGCTGCACAAGTTGAAACCAGATTAATATCTTTCCATTATTTAATTTTTTTTAAAAAAAATTTGACCAATACACGACAAGACTTTTATTTTGACTCTCATTAATATACTATAGTTATATTAAATTAATATAAAAGTAGCTGTAAATTTGATTATGAAAATATGAAAAATAGGAATAGATTATTCAATGTATGAGCATCTGTTAGTTTGTAACAAGGCATAAAAATATTTGACTAATATAAAAAAAAAAGATTGAACATAAGTACAACGATTGTTTTTCAAAATATTAAAATTATAAAATCATTTTAAAGAACTAGTGAACTACAATGCCGCCCCTGATGTGAGGTAGAAACTAATTTTGATTAAGTCTTCAACTTAAAGCTAAACATAAAATATCAACAAAAATTCTTTTGATTTGTTGTACTTTTTGTCATAACTTAGTTCAAGTCAAACAGAACCACAACAAAAGGTGCTACCAAATTCGGAATATTCCAAAAAGTCCTGTTCGTGTAATGACAAAAGATATCGAAAGAAAATTAGGAAACAGTAGTAATTAAACGAAAGAAAACAGAAAAAAAGCTGGAGACACGGATCTTACACAGTTCGTGACTCCCCAATACTATTATATTAAACGTCACCAATGAACTCAATTCTTTCACCTTCCCATTCCATTACCATTTCCTCTGTTTCTCCTCTTTCCTCTCCTCTTCCATCGCTTCGTACTCTCTCTCTTCGTTGTTGCAACTCTGTTCGTTCTCAAGGTAACTCTCTCTCTGTCTATTTCTCTTACAATCTCATCAGATAATTGTCGGAATCTGGAATTCTGTGTGTAGCTCTTATCTACAAAGATTTACAGTTCGTGGGATTTGCTTTCTATTGATGAACGCTTCATGGGTTCTATGTAACTTTGAAAGATGTTTTCTTTTTTTGGTGGATGAATCGAAAATTAGAAATGGAGACTAAACCAAGTTCAGGACTTTATCCATTGCATCGTTGCAAAACCATACATCTGGTTCGTGTTTATACCAAAGTATTCTCTTTTCCGTGTTTCTGATTTGACTCTGTTTCTCGGATTCTGATTTGAGGTCGTCTCTTGTGTTTTCAGGTGAGACATGCTCAAGGGATTCACAATGTAGAAGGAGAGAAGAACCATGATGCTTACTTATCTGAAGATCACTTTGATGCACATCTTACCCCTCTCGGATGGCAACAGGTACCATATTTTTTCGGTTATTATTACTAGGATTTTGCATTAAATTATGAAACATATGAATGATCTGTTTCTGTAATGTTACACATAAAAGTTTTGTGCTCATTGTGCATTCTGTTATTGTAGGTTGATAATCTACGCAAGCATGTTAAGAAAAATGGGATCTCTAACAGAGTTGAGTTGGTTGTTGTGTCGCCTTTGCTCAGGTAATATACTCTGGTCTTGTCACGGCCTTGATGTCAATGGGTTCTTACTTGAGACAATTCATCTACAGTGAACATGATTAGTGATGTATCATGTATGTACCACTGTTTAGCTCCTTTTGAGAGTAGTTGTGTATTTTACCTCATTACTTGTTTTGCTTTAGGACTTTGCAAACAGCGGTTGGAACTTTCGGCGGGGAAGGTTACATAGATGGTGTTGATGCACCTAAGCTTATGACGGCAGGTGCTGGAAACAGCGACCGTCCTGCTATATCAAGTTCAAATTGTCCACCATTCATTGCAGTTGAATCTTGCCGAGAACATTTGGTATGTTTAATCTTCACAGTTGCTTAAGAGTAGAAAAACATTTTACAATGTTCTCATTTTGGTTTCAGGGTGTTCATCCTTGTGACAGAAGAAGCAATATCACCAAGTACCGCGAATTATTCCCTGCAATTGATTTTTCATTGGCAAGTACTCTGTAGAAACTCCTTTTTTTTGCTTCATTCTTGTGTCTTCTTAATGTATTCACATTTTCTCATACTCTTCTATATACAGATAGAAACTGACGAAGATGTCTTCTGGAGGCCTAACATCAGAGAGGAGAACAAAGATATTGCGGCTAGAGGCGTGGAATTCATGAACTGGTGCATATCTGCAACTCTTAATAACATCTCTATGTACTTAATAGTTTACTTTGACATAAGAGTAGATGATTATAATAGTTTTGGATATATCATCTGAATTCAGGTTGAGTACAAGGAAAGAAAAAGAGATTGCGGTTGTTACTCATAGTGGGTTCTTGTATCAAACATTGAACTCATTTGGAAACGATTGTGATCCAGCTGTGAAAAGCGAGATTTCTTCACAGTAAGCTTGTTGTTCTTCTTCTCTCTTTGATCATGTGGTATTGTATTGTGTTCTCAATATGACAACTTCTTCTAATTGTTGCAGTTTCTCCAACTGTGAGCTCCGTTCAGTTGTTCTTGTCGATAAAAGGTAAGTGTTTTTTTCAAGGTAGTAAGCACTCGTATTTTGATACATTTACACAGTTTTAAAATCATATGTTTCTCTATGCTTGTTGAATTGCAGCATGAACAGTTCAGATCCTTCAGTGACCAACTATCCTGGAAAAATACCTTCCGGGGAAGATCTTCCAATGAGAAGTAGTTGGAGAGATGAGAACTATGTTTAATATTTTATGAACCTCAGTCATTAATGCTATTTACAATAAACTAACGAAGTTGATTCCTTGACACTGAGAGGATTTTATTCGTTCCTGGATTTTTAAAAGCTGATGATTTAAACATTATATTTGTATTACACTTTCAGTTATAGCTTGTCTACCTGTGAAAGTGCAGCAAAATATGAACTCCCTTGAATTTGGTTAGACGCTTGGTAAGCCATATGATTGTTCTTGAACAAGAGCCTTTTGTTGAGATCTTTCTTGGTTACATTGGCCAAAAGAAGTCAGACCTGAGTAAATGGCTGGTTATAAGTTGTTACGATAAACCTTTTGGTACTTAGTTCCTCATTGCTTGTCAC
>VHIU01000182.1:0-63418 GCA_010577795.1 Isatis tinctoria
TGGAGACCAAAATAGAACTCTCAGTGTGTCATATTTCTTTTTTAATTTCTTCTAAACAAAATGAGAGTCAGTTTTGTTGATTTCAAATGTCACGTCATCCTCCGGTAACAGTTTTATTTTTAAATGTAGTTTATGTTATAATAATAAATAAAAGGAGAAATTTTTATATCCGCAAAATTCTGGAACACCGAGAATAAAAGTAGAAGAGAGAGAGTAAACTTGTATTGAAGTTTTGTTGTGATTATGAACGAACAAAACGTTCGTTTATATAGAAAATAAAAAATGAATTATCATGCATGAATAGTGATAGTGGGCTCCACATAATTGATTTTAACACCGTCGATCGTTTTTTTTCTTCATTCATTTGTGGACTTTCATAACACTCCGCCTTGGAGACCAATGTCATATTCATATTCCGCTAAACGTTTTTGTTGCCTCGTTAAAAACCTTTCTAGGAAAAACCCAATGGGAAAAACCATAGCAAGGTAAAAAGAGTACAACTGCGCAAACTCCCCCTTGATTAAGGTTGTCTCAGAGATTTTGTTGATGACGCATTCCAATACTATGTACATGCTTCCTGAACATAGTGGTGGGTAATGATTTTGTGAAAAGATCAGCTGCGTTGTCGCATGATCGGACATATCTTACTTCAATCTCTTTATTCTTCTCAAGTTCTTGGATGTACAAGAACAACTTTTGATATATCATTCCTTCGTTTGAGCAACACATGCAGCATTATCTTCATACAAGATTGTTGGCTCCGTATCTCCGAGAATCCCACTGCTTGACCGGATGTGTCCGCTTATTGATCTCAGTGAGACACATTCTCTACTTGCTTCATGGAGTGCAATAAGTTTGGCATGATTCGAGGAAGTAGCTACCAGTGTCTGCTTCTGAGAAACGCCAAGATATAGCAGTGCCTCCGATCGTGAAAACGTATCCCGTTTGTGATCAGGCTTTGTGTGGATCTGATAAATATCCTGCATCTGCAAAACCGATCATTTTACTTTTTGAATTTTTAGGATAAAATAATCCTAAGTCAGTGGTCCCTTGAAGGTAACGGAAAACATGTTTAATTCCGTTCCAATGTCTTCACGTAGGGGACGAACTGAATCTTGCCAAAAGATTAACAGCAAATGATATATCAGGTCGTGTGCAATTTGCAAGGTACATCAGAGCTCCGATTGCACTTAGATATGGTACTTCAGGACCAAGTATCTCTTCGTTTTCCTCATGTGGTCAGAATGGATCATTTTCAATATTAAGTGACCTCACGACCATGGGAGTACTGAGTGGAGTTGCCTTGTCCATGTTAAATCTTTTTAACACTCTTTTGGTATATGTGAATTGGTGCACAAATATACCCTTTTCAGAATTTTCAAACTGAAGGCCAAGACAATACTTTGTCTGTCCGAGATCTTTCATCTCAAATTCTCCTTTCAAATAATTTGATGCTTTTTGAATTTCTTCATGAGTTCCAATAATATTTAGATCATCAACATATACTGCGATTATCACAAATCCAGATGTTGATTTCTTGATAAAAACACATGGGCATATAGGATCATTTACATATCCTTCTTTTGTTAAATGCTCACTGAGACGATTATACCACATACGTCCAGATTGTTTTAACCCATATAATGATTTTTGCAATTTGATTGCACATAACTCTTTTGGTTTAGATTTTAATGCTTCTGGCATCTTAAATCCATCGGGAACTCTCATGTAGATATCAGTATCCAATGATCCATATAAATATGCTGTGACGACATCCATAAATCGCATCTCTAGATTTTCATCAGCCGCTAGACTCGTCAAGAATCTAAACGTTATTGCATCCATAACGGGAGAATATGTTTCCTCATAATCTATTCCAGGTCTTTGAGAAAAACCTTGAGCCACAAGACGAGCTTTATATCTCATAATCTCATTTTTCTCATTTCTTTTTAGAACGAAAACCCATTTATATCCAACTGGTCTCACATCTGCAGGTGTGAGCATAATAGATCCAAATACTTCTCGTTTATTAAGTGAATATAGTTCAGCTTGTATTGCATCTTTCCATTTTTTCCAGTCATGTCTCTTTTGACATTCGTACACAGATTTTGGCTCTGGATCCTCGTTTTCTTCATTTATTTCTTTTGATACGAGGTATGAGAAAACATCATCGAGATCTTCTATTTCTTTTCTTTTCCATATCTTTCTGTTATGGATATAATTGATAGAAATCTCATGATTTTCTTCTGGCTCTTGATGTTCTACATCATTTTGAGTCTCGTGATTTACTTCTTCCAAAGTACTTTCTGCTATTTTGGGGTTTTCATGCATTTCAGCTTCCTTTTGTTTCTTAAGATTCTTATTCTTATAACCCACATGTCTGCCACGCTTCAGGCGTGTTTTAGACTCACGTGTATTGTCTGCTTTTCCATGTTCTTGTGGTATTTCAACACGAGCAGGAGCATTTGCAGCTGGTATATGAGATTTTGTTACGGTTTTGGTATCCGCAAATGCATCTGGTAGCTGATTTTCTATACTTTGCAAATGCACAATTCGTCGAACTTCCAGTTCTGACTCTTTTGTAGGAGGATCAAGGTGTAACAAGGATGGTACACTCCACTTGATTTCCTTGCCTACTTGTTTATTTTCTCCCATAGAACCGGGAATACTTTTTCATCAAAATGAAAATCGGCAAAACGTGCCGTCAAGATATCACCAGTCTGTGGTTCTAGATATCGTATAATTGATGGAGAATCACAACCAACATATATTCCCAACCTTCTTTGTGGTCCCAACTTTGTGCGTTGTGGTGGTGCTACAAGCACATACACTGCACAACCAAAGATTCTGAGATGAGAAATATTTGGTTTTCGACCAAATGCTAATTGTAGTGGGGAATACTTATGGTATGCACTTGGTCTTATCCGAATGAGTGCTTCTGCATGCAAAATAGCATGTCCCCATACTGATGTTGGAAGTTTTGATCTCATGATCAATGGTCTTGCAATCAATTGCAGACGTTTGATTAATGATTCAGCCAAGCCATTTTGTGTATGGACATGAGCAACGAAATGTTCAACTTCAATTCACGTTACCATACAATAATCATTGAATGCTTGAGATGTGAATTCACCAGCGTTGTCTAATCTAACTCTTTTAATGGGATAATCAGAAAACTGAGTTCGCAGTTTGATTATCTGAGTTAGAAATCTCGCAAATGCCATATTTCGAGATGATAATAGACAAACGTGTGACCATCTACTGGATGCGTCAATTAATACCATAAAATAGTGGAATGGTCCACAAGGTGGATGTATTGGTCCACAAATATCACCTTGAATTCGTTCAAGGAATTTTGGTGATTCTTTATCAATTTTACTTGGCGATGGCCTTATAATCAACTTACCAAGGGAGCATGCTGCACATGTCATTTTATTCCCCTGATATATCTCCTGGATTTTCAGTGGATGACCATGTGAGCTCTCAATGATTTTCCGCATCACTGTGGTGCCTGGGTGTCCAAGGCGATCATGCCATAGTGTGAAATCTTCTGGATTTCTTTTAATCACGAGATTTGATTCTATTGCATCTATATAAGTATGATGCAAACCAGAAGGGAGTTTTGGGAACTTCTCCAAAATATGCCTTTCGCCAGATATATCAGAAGTTATATACAAATACTTCTTTCCATTCTCATATACGTGAAGGTATATGTCATTAAAACTCAACAAATTCCTTTTGGAATTCAGAGAATACAAGGCATTGTTTATGGAAATTTTTGTTCCATTAGGCAACATAAAGTTGGCTTTGTCAATTCCTTCAATCACGTCTGCAGGACCTGTGATTGTATTGACAATTATCCTTCTCGGTTTTATATCAGAGAAATATTTATTTTCTCTTAGAATAGTGTGCGTTGTTCCACTATATATTATGCAAATTTCTTGGATCTTTTTCTTGGATTTTGTTCCATCCGCATTTTGATCAATTTATGTAATTAAGACAAAGATCAATAAAGAGAAAGTGAAATTTATTTATAGAAACACACATGATAATTATACATTAGTAATTATAAGAAAACAACATTATTTGTTTAAAAACTGAAAAACGTAATAATTATACATAGCATTATTGGAGACTATTCAGTAGTCTTACTACAAGCATTTTATTATTTCTCTTTAGGAGTGGTCTCAGTCGAGCTCATTCATAAAGTCTGAAGAGTCTAGGTACGTTGTTCCCTCAAAGTGTTCGGTGAGGTTTACTTCCTTTGCTTTTCCTTTTAAGGATTCTTTTTATAACTTGCAAAGGTGTGGAGGAGTACGACACACACGGGACCAATGTCCTTTAGAACCGCATCTGTAACAGACTGTCTCACTCTTCTGGGTGGAGTCGTTTTGTGTTCCTTTCTCTTTAGATACTTGATCAGATCGGATCCATTTATTAGATCCTCTCCCCCCTTGAATTGTAAGGATTCCCTCGTCCGCGATTAGATCGACGACCATGACCATGACCACGACCACGACCACGACCACGACCATAACCCCGATTGGTTTGGTAATTCCCTTCGGGTATTTCCACAGTTGTTGTTGCATTCACTTCATTGAATGCTTTGGTTCCTGTGGGTGGAGAGTTATGGTTTTTGATGAGAAGTTCATTATTCTTCTCCGCTATCATTAGTGCCACAATTAACTCTGAGAATCTTTTGTATCCCCGGTTCCTGTAATGCTCTTGCAACACATAATGATTTTTATGAAAAGTGAGATAGGTCTTATTAAGCATATCTTCTTCTGTGACCGGTTTACCGCAATATTCTAATTGCGCCGCTATTCTCAACATAGCGGAATTATAGGTCTCAACTTTTTCAAAATCTTGGAACCTCAGGTTCGTCCACTCATCAAGTGCGTGGGGAAGAGTTATCTCCCTTTGGTTGTCGAACCTTTCTTTAAGAGCTTTTCAGAGTTCATTGGGCTCTTTTACATTCACATAGTCATGCGTTAGATTTTCATCGAGGTGTCTCCTTAGAAAAATTATCGCCTTAGCTTTTTCTTGTGGAGGCGATATATTTTTCTCCGTTATGGTGTCGGAGATTTTCTCGCACTGCAGGTGGAGCTCGATATCGGTGGTCCATGCAATGTAGTTTGAACAAGTGACTTTGAGAGTTGGAAACTGGATTTTCTCAATATTTGCCATTTGATTTTCTAAAACAGAAACATAAAATATTATTAATATTGATGATTTAGAATGAACCGTTTACATTAATAATACAAGCGATTGTAAGGAAAAACAATGCATAGAAGATTAAGTAAACAATTAAGACAAAATATTCGAGAGTAAAATCTCCAACGAAGAGACAGAAAATACAAGCAAAAATTATAATTGCACAGAAAAACAACATTATGCGAATCATCTTTCTTCCAAAAATTAAATGAAAAATATTTTTGAAATATTTGAGAGAAGAAGAAAGAAGATATGAAATCGATGAGTGAAATGACATTAGTGAGGGATGAGTGTATTTATAGATCAAAATACTGTTCATTAGCCGTTAGATGTAGCCGTTGGAGAGTAAAAAATTTGTGAAAAATTATTTGTGACCGTTATGAAAAAGACTACCGAAAGAATTGAATGTTTGATTAAATCCGTACTACTTCTTCCCAGTTGGACAAGAAGGTGCTCTTTAACGGAACATGAGTTCCTGGAGATGTACGTTGATATGAGTCTAGATTTATTCGCCTGAGGAATAAATGAGACTGCAATCTTATTTTGAACACAAAAATATGCATATTTGATTTATAACGATTATAATATAAACATATATATAATCAGAATATTATGGTGATTTAATCATCCACATTGAAATATTAAATAAATATGCGGTGGCTTAGCCATCCATTATGACATTAACAATAAAATTATACAAGTGGCTCAGCCATCCATTATAACATTAACAATAAAATCATACAGGTGGCTCAGCCATCCATTATAACATTAACAATAAAATCATACAAGTGGCTCAGCCATCCATTATAACGTTAACAATAAAATTATACAGGTGGCTCAGCCATCCATTATAACGAGGCGACATAACCGCTCCCATATTAATATTAAGTAAATAATAGTGCGTTAAACAACCATTACAATAATAATACATTATTATATAGGCGGGTATCCCGACCATCATAATATAGCCGTATCATAGAGTGATCGTGCTGATAACGTGTTATAATAATAAATAAAAGGAGAAATTTTTATACCCGCAGAATTTTGGAACACCGAAAATAAAAGTAGAAGAGAGAGAGAGTAAACTTGTATTGAAGTTTTGTTGTGATTATGAACGAACGAAACGTTCGTTTATATAGAAAATAAAAAATGAATTACTATGCATGAATAGTGACAGTGAGCTTCACATAATTGATTTTAACACCGTCAGTCGTTTTTTTTCTTCCTTCCTTTGTGAACTTTCATAACAGTTTCGACCATTTAATATATAGGTTACATTTCGACCATTTAATATATATATTTTTTGAGAAATATCAAATGAACCACTTTGAAGTTTTTATGACAAAAATGAATTCAAATAGAAAATGGACAAAAATGTTTTATTAAAGAGAACAAAAAACTAGTTTACTTTCTTTCTCAAAACATTAAAAAATAAATAAACAAACTACATACTAATTAGTTTGAATTCACAAATCTTTAGGGTTTAGGGTTTATTATTATTATTATTATTATTTTTGTTCGACGAGTTAATTATTTATGTTAATAGTCTTACTAATCAGTTTGGATTCAAAAATACCTACGATTTAGGGTTTAGAGTTTAGAATTTGCATGCGTTAGTTGTAGTGAGAAAAAAGATAAAACTTTTTGTTGAAAATAAAAAAATTTGAAAGATAAAAAAATTTCGGAAATTTTTTTTGAAATTTTATTTTGTAAAAGGAAGTTTGAAAAAAATAAATTCGTAATTTAAATAAAATAATTATATTAAATAATATTTTTCCTAATGAAACATGTTTTCCTAATGTTGAGTTGTTTTGATTTTATGTTCTTTGTCGAGTTGTGTGTTTCCGACTCAAGATCTGTCTTTGTCCTGATTGGGTGTTTCATGTCACCGATTTGGTTTGGTTACAAAAGGGCTGTTTTACCGTATATTTACCAACCAAATATATTTTTTTTTTCCAGAGGAAGATTCATCAGTAATAGAAGAATGGGCATGCGTAAATCTGGGATGTACATGATGAAAATGATACGATGAAGATGATATAGCGTAGACGTATAGAAACATAAAAGTAGGTGAATGTACGTACACGAACTTGGAAGTATATTGAGAGACGGTGAATGGCGATGAAACCTGATTGATGCGTGGATGTACATATGCATGTGAGTGGATGATTAGACTAACATGAGTAAATGGTGGTCGCACATAACGAGAAAGAATAATGAGAAATCGATGACCAGATGTACACGGAAATGAAACTATGTGATGTACGAACACATGAATGGAAGTGTGTGCTATGTTCAGGACGATATGTGAATGCACAAATTAGATGGCCGTACACATGTTAGATGATGACCATGTTCGTATGTTTTTGTGTGGATGTATCATCTATAACTTAGCCAATGGATGTTAGTAGGTGGATGTTACAGTATTGTGGATGTCCACAAACATGGAGATATATGATCGCATACGAGTTGGTGGACAGAACATGCCTAATGGTGAATAATTTGGGTGTAAATACAAGTGATTTTATGTACGTACACCAACATATAAGTGGTACTGATATGAGGAATGTGATAGTAGTGTGGCTGTCCACATACGTACAGATATGTGAGCACATGATCTAGTAGACACACATGCCTTATGGTGAACAATGTGGATGTAATACGAAATCTTGTTGATGCGTTCATGTACGTAGGCATGTGAGTGGATGACTGGACTAACATGAGTAAATGATGGTCGCATAGCAGGAGAAAGTATAATGAGAAACCGAGTAGATGATTGGTCGTAATCGATCGTTGAACTATGTGATTATACGAATACATGAATGGAAATATGTTATATGTTCAGGCGAATATGTGAGCGCACACATTAGAGCATCTCCATTGGTGGTCTTTAACAAAAGTCTCTCACCAATTGAAAATTGAAAAACAATAAGAAAGGAGGATGGATCATAAGGTTAGTAAAGTGCTGGTGAAAGCCCAACTTATTAAGAAGTGCAGCTATGAAACTCCACTTAAGCCTGTCATAGGCTTTGCTCATGTCGGTTTTAACCGCCATTGAGCAATGCTTGACAGCTTCAGACGTTTTCAGGAAGTGTAGAGTTTTGTGGGTTATTAGTACGTTATCTGCAATAGCTCGGTTTGACACAAAAGCTGACTGTGACTCTGAAATGATGCCCGAAAGTAGAGGTTTTATTCTTCGAGCAAGTAGCTTAGCTATGGTCTTGTAATACACACTGCATAGAGCAATAGACCTGTAGTCTGTCACTGATTGGGGATTAGCGATCTTTGGAATCAGCCTGACAAAAGTTTTGTTATAGACCTTGGGATAAAGCCGGTAGTGAACATTTCAATAATCTCCTCAGAATCTCAGATAGCTTATTGTCAATAGTTTCCCAGTTTGATTGAAAAAATCCTGCAGAAAACCCATATTGTTCTGGGGCTTTCTCTGCGTTGATAGAAAACAGTGCATCTTTGATCTCTTTCTTAGATGGTACCATATAAGAGAGTCATTCTGTTCCCGAGTAACTTTTGGTTGGATGGGTTCTTCCACGGTCAATAGATTTGTAGTAGAAGTTGATTTGAAGAGGTCTTGGTAATATGAATTGATAACCTTGACTATATCCTCCTCTTCAAGAAAGAGAGATCCGCTGCGTGAGCAACCCGACTGTGCGTTACATACACAACTTCCCCTTCGCTTGATTCGAAGACTGAAAACTTATTGATTGCTGTCCGACCTCTTGTGACAGTGTGGAAGAATTTTGAGTTTTTATCCTAAGTGTTAGACACAGGATTCTACTCCGTTGGTGCCAGAAAGCTTTTTCCTTGCACTATGCCTCCTGTAATGTACTGTTAATATCCAGAAGCAGACCTTGTATAGTATTGGGAGCGGTCATGGCTTTCTTTAATAACTCTTTTGTCTCATTAATAATCTTTAGATTATTATGGTGGTGGTCTTTGTTCCAAGTAGAGATAGCATGTCTACAGAGCGTTAGCCGATGTTCTACTGTCGCCTTCGGTGAGGACCGCCAGGTACGAGGTTGACACTCTAGACTGTGAAGTAGAAGTCTGAAAGGTTGCAGTCCTGAAGTTGTTTTGGGAGGTTGTTCTTGTAGCTGAGCGTGCCAACCTCATATGTGGAGAGAATCTAAGAGGGACGTTCCTTGAGAGGGGAGATAATTGGATCTGTCGTTCCTTTTCTTTGGTGCTGGTTTGGCGTGCAGCGACTTAGAGATGAGCCCTTGAGATAATGGTGGTCGTCCTCTTCTTTTCCTTGTAGGCTGAGGTTCTGGGATTAGAGAAGTTGTAGCTTGAACGATCACAACAGGGACCAAAGGAGCCACGTCAGAGGTACTCGAGTGACTATGACCGAGCAAAAGCGAATTTCGTGGAGGGATTTTCAGCGAGGAAAGTCGATGTGTTCTGCATTAGCCCATTGGCTTCACTTTCCAGAACTCTAGCCATTCTGGCTGCGCTTTCCACCGGATCTCAACAGTTGATATACTGTAAGGTAACCTCCTCGAGCTCTTCTAGAATTTCCTCATGTGTTCCACCTGGATTTGCCGGAGGAAAATCACTCTTCAGGTTCCTTTCCACAGGATTGCTTTTTAAAATTTTTAATCTTTTTCTGAATTTATTTGAAGTTATTTCATTTATTATATGTAAGTAAAGTTGTATATTTTTTTGTTTTTATTCCTTTTTAGACAATAAAAATCCAATCATGTGGTCATTGTTATTCATCATCGAATGATCTACTTTTGTATTCATCAATGTGAATAATATTTGTCATTCGCTAACTTTTTGTTTTCACTGTTAATATACCTCGGTTCTGTTAATTTGTTTTGTAAGTATATTACTTTTTTGGTCTTCTATGGATTCATTGCATTGTATTATTTCATTAATTTTTGAAAATTCCTTATTGATGCTTTAGATGAATCTTCTTTGTAAGTGTTTGCATTATTTAAATATCTTATTAATCATATTTTAATTTTTTAAATGTTTATTTTTATCTTAAATATCAAAGTGTGTATTACTTGCAGAGGTGGGTACAGACAATAGCGGATCCAGGATGATTTTTTCGTGGGGTCAAATTATAAAAATTACCCTTAAAATTAAAAATATGATTGTTCAAAATTAATAAATTTTATGTGTTATAAGGAAAAAATCAACATTTACGGGGTGTCATTTGACCCCCTTTTCTTCCATGTAGATCCGCCATTGGGTACAAATCAAATAGCCATCGATTTCTTCTTTTTTTTTCGAAATTCTTGTATTGTTTTCCAAAAATGTTTATTTAGCTCTTTTTATAAAGAAACAAAAATAGAAAAAATAGTTTACAGATATTTTTTCCATTTATTATTTATGTAGAAGTTCTTTTATTATTAATAATAATAATTCATTGTTTAAAATTTATACAATAATCTATTAATTATAGGTTTTGCTTATTGTTAATTATTAAATTTATATTTCTGTTATAATTAGTATAAGGTTTTATATTTCTTATGTTTTTGTGTTATTTACGTTTTATATATAATACTATCTTTTCCTAACTTCATTTTAAAATAATAATTTTTATTTAAAAATTCTTTATTTTTACTATTAAAATAATTCTGATGTATTAATTTGTTATTTATTTGTTTAAAAATATAAAAATTAAGTATTTAATTTTTAGTAATAATTAAATACATGTTAATTATATCTGAGTTCTTTATAAAAATATTAATTGATAATTATGAATAACTTTTTTTTGATAAATTAAATTTTTGTAATTATTTATTGTTTTTGTAAAGAGTTGGCACATGTCAAAAATATAGTTATGATGTGGAGCTCTATATGGAGAAAAAGTGTGCTTTTATATAATAGATTTGGTTTTATTTATTAATTTTCCCTTTTAATTAGTTTAAACTCCAGTACTATTAAAACATAAGCACAGTCATCTATAAACCTTTAACAATGTATTATATTACATGAGGTACCATTAGAATTAATAAAATTTTAGGATTTGATTAATGGTAAAATGGTCAAGCTAATTATTAACTAATTTATTCACAATATCTTTTAGTTTCTTTTAAGATTTAAACATAAATAAAAAAATAAAAAAATATATATTATAGCATAATCTAAAATATTTTTTTCATATATTTTATTTTTATATAAAATATTTGTTAATAATTAAGAAAATAAAAAATAAATTATTAAATTAAAATTGATTTATAAAACGAAAAGTAGGAATCTTCTGATATTTTTCTATATACAAGATATATATATATTATATATATGTTCCATAAACATAATTAAATGATGAAATCAAAAGGTAACTGTAAATAAAAAGTAACTTAGTACACAAACTATGTTCTATAAATCCTAAAATAAAATTTAGTAAGCATACAACAATACTTCTCATCACACTTATATATATATTTAAGAAACATGAGTATTATGAGAATTAACATTCGAAATGATAGCAATTATTTTTAATTATTAAAATGAATATTTTATTTCGATAAATATTGAGAATATTAAATATTAGACAGATATATTTTGAATTTAATAAAATAATATAAATTATTTAATATTTATGTTATTCGATAATATGATGGACGAGTTAAATAAAGTTTGACTTATACAAAATGGGTTAAAATAATGAATTATGGGGAAATTATCAAAATACACTTTCTTTAGTACACTTTTTCACTTGTAGAAAAACCATTTTCATTTTTACATTCTCTTTATTGTCTAAGTGACTAAAATAACCCTAGCAATCGCTTCTTCCTTTGTCGATCTCTGCTTTCGTCTCTCTTCTGCCTCCGTACTCGCTCCCGTCGCTCTCAGCGACATCAAACCGTCTCTGGTTTCTTCCCTGAAGATGCAAAACGCCACGAGAAGCGACACGAGGATCATCAAAATCGTCGTCTCTTGCGTTGCTTCGAGTGTCGTGGCGTTTGGTGATGGCGGCCCGTGGGACGAGCTCGGAGATTGTATCCTATCGCTCGCGAGCGCCGATCGTATTAAAGCCTTCAACGTCGTCCACGAGTTTCCACGTGTCGACGGAGGATTCGTCGGGAGGTTTCTTGCCAAGCTTCGAGAAGAACTCCACAAGGTGTTGCTTCTTCCTGATTATGGTAAAGCCCTCTCAGGGCTTGATTGGCTGAACCAACCTGAGAGTTAGGTTAATTGATTTTCTGCAGTCTCATATAATAATGTAGCTAATTCTCAAATCTTCCCATTGTCGTTGAATGCTTTCTTACAAGATTTTAGATTTTGTAACTTTTGTTTTTGTAACTTTCCCAAATCAAAGTTTTCGATAGCAAACTTAACCGAAACTCAAGCAACGACTTGGTCATACAAACAACATAACTAATCTCTAACTCAGTCTCTACAATCATTCATCAGACTCATCTGAATCTGAATCTTCTGCCGTAACATCAGACAAACCTCCTTCTTCCTCAATTACCTCATCTGCATCGCTCATTTTCACTTTGCTTGCCATTATTTTGGCTAAAGCAGCAGTTTTACTTGCTCGGTGTGATCGGGTCATCAAAGTATTAGGAGCTTAGCAGAACGTGGAGGAGATGCTTCTTCATCTTCATCAGAGGATGATTCTTTGATCCTTCTTACTCATCTTCTCGAAGGAGCTATTCTTGTTGAGCAAGGAGCAGGTGTCTGTGGCACCGTTACAGGGGCAGTGATGTCAATGTTGTAAGTTACTCCTAGTGTTTCTGTCAAATAGCCATAATAAAGAAACAAACAATCAAAGAGAGACTCTATATAATGTACAAGGCAAAAGATTTTAGATGTACCAAATATGGAATTTGCTTCATCTTGTCAAAGCTCCTCGCTTGGAGAAGCATCCAAAGATTTTAGTGCTCAAGCATTGATTGTTTGTTAAAGCAATTATTTTGCATAGTGCTGCAACGTCATCAGAAATATGCCCAACAACGTCACATATTAGTTTCTCCAAACTAGTGATGTTTGATTCTGTAACGCTTCTTTGTATTGTGATGAGATCACAAAATCAATCTTTTCGTGGAACCTGTGTTGGTGAGAGTGAATCCAGAACCTGTATAAAAAGATTTTTCGATTGATAGTGATAGCACTGGATGCTTCAAAGATGGAAAGGAAGAATCATCTATGCTTACTCGTTTATATGGGTTTATAAAATAACTAGTATTATGGCCCGTGCCATGCACGGGTATCAGTTATTGTAACAAAAAAATTATAAATATAATTGGATAAAGAATACTAATTTAAAAAAACTTTTAATTAAAAACAAAACATAGTACGAACATGGGTGCAACGTTTAACAAAAGAAGATTTAACAAAAGAAGAAATTAAAAAGAGTACACAGAACATGATGACATAGTTTAACATATATCGCAAAAACAGACGATATAAGAGCACAACAACGATCGGTCGACGGCCAAACCATGCAATTCATGCATCACCTTGATGTACGAGTTTTAAACCCTATTTCCTACTGCAAGTGCACAGCAAATCAGAGTAGTACTTAGGGGTCGATCCCACGAAGACCAAGTTCACACTATGGTTTAATAAGCTAAAATCAAGAGCTAAGAGATTCAATATGGGGTTGTAAGAAATCGTGACTAGCAAGAAACAATAAAATCGGTTTGTAAATAATATTAAAACAAGCGTTAGGTCAAGGCAATTCGCAGGAGATTCAGAGCAAAGGTCAAACAACTATTCAGGCGATTATTAAGAACAAGTCTAGAACTCAAACACTAAGGTAATATTAATCCACTCTCGTGGTACTAATACCTTTTCTAGCAACCTAAAAAATCCTAACTCTCGTTGGTATCAGAATCGCAGATAAGCATTATTGGTTAGGTTTGATTTGTTCACAATTCTCCAATACATCTACTCTCGCAGGTAATGAATAAATTGCTCATCTAGATCTCTTCTAGCAACCTAGCAACTCTCGCTGTCTAGATAAACCTAAGATCATGGAATCAAGTGATCAAATCGATCCAAGCAATAAGAACCACCTAGATGAAGACTATCGATTTTGATATCCTATTTGTGTTCAACCCTAGCTCATGAATTCCCTTGAAAACTTAACCTAACTAATAGATCTACTCAGACATAATCAAAGAAGAAAGCAAAACAATGAAATAAAAAGACTGCATTGAAATCGATATTAAAAAGAATAGGGTTCAGAAATCTTCTCAGAATTGTGGCAGATATCTTCTCCCTTTACAAGTAGAAAGCTAAAAACTTGAAAACTAAAAGCTAAGAAGTAGAAAATAAAAGATAGGATTATTCCAAAACCTAAAACTAAAGGGGAGTATTTATATAAGAAGGCATAGGCGGCAGGAAGGGTGGCTGCTTCCTTTTAAAGTCGGCAGGATTAGGTTAAGTTGTCTCCTTTTAATTCTCTTCCGCGGCGAGCATGTGCTCACTTGGTGGCCGATATTTGCGAGCATGTGCTCGCGATTGGAGTTGGTGATAATTTGCAGGATTTTCCTTCTTTTCCTCAATTCTTGTTCTTTTCTGTTCCAAATGTCACAAATGCTCCAAACTCCAATAACAGCTCCAAAGCTACCTAAAATCTCCTGAAATAAACTCAAAAGCTCTAAAAAGCAATTAGATAATAAGGTTAGTTTGGGTCAAAATCCCAACATATCAATTCCCCCAGACTTAGATCTTTGTTTGTCCTCAAACAAACTAAAACCTAAACCGAGAAGAAAGAATCGAAAACAGGGATCTCACAATCTCAATCAGAATAATCGCACCAACCACTTAGACCTGTAATCCACATTCTTCATGAACCAATCAAAAATCGACCACCATGTACTTCTCCTTAGCCACATCGCAGTTTTTCCAGATAAACTCCACAAAATCTCAACTTCATCCACTATCCATCATTGCATAGAGACTAACAATGCTTCCAATGCCAAGAACCTTATAGACTCTTTCCCATACTATACCTTGACAAATACAACCATGTAATCCACGTTTTTGGTACTCTTTCTCTCCCCCAGACTTATTCTTTTCTCATACTCTGCATTGATCTTTTGATCACTCCCTTTTTTTTTCTTACGATCTTCTTTTCTTTTTCTCTTTTTTTTTTTTATTGCAAAGGTGTGACGAATAATGGGGTCATCGGAAATTTTCCTTTCCCTCGTTCCACCTTTGTGTGATCATTCCTTTCAAAGTAAAATAATGGGGTCATCGGAAATTTTCCTACCCCTTTACTCAAAAGAAAATCATCTCATCTTTTCATTTGTTTCTCAGGATTTTCAGAATAAGGGAGAGGAGTACCAAACGCTTCTCACAACAGCCGCAGATGTCAGGTATGAATGAGAGAATCAAGCTCTTTGATCACCGGCTAACAGTTGAAAGATCTTCGTAAATAGCTCAGGTCTGTAAAATTGCTGGAAATATGGGTCTTTCTAGTGGACTGGTCAGACTTTGGATTTTTCATTAGTCTTAGCTGAATGGATCCTAAAGATATGGTCACTAAGTAAAAACAGCCAGCTCAACATTCTAAGAGATAGTTCATAAATCCCAATCAAAATTATGACCCAATAAAATGGACTGACTCTAATTGAAATAACAAAAGACTAAAATAATTATAAGATTCAAGGTACGAACCTCCCCCAGACTTACTTCACACCGTCTCGGTGTGAAAATAATCTAGAGAAAGCTTCGAGAAAACTCACATGAGTCGGCAGGAAGAACACCATGGCGGAGCAGGTGCTCCGGAACATAAGTGGGTGCTTGCCTCCTTTTCTCGCCTCCGTCTTGTTTTTTCTTCTTTTTTTTTTTTTTTTTTTTTTTTGATCTGAAACAGAGAAAACCAAAACCAAAAATCAAAAGCAAAAATAAATAAAATATAGAAACTTACCAGTGGGTTGCCTCCCACTCAGCGCTTGGTTTAAGTCACTAGCTTGACTTGGTGCCATGTATCAATCAGGTTGGGCTTGAGAGCTTGCTCCAAAACAAACTCCATAATCAGGCATTCTCATGTTCAGAACCGTACTCAGCATTCCATTCGCAACACCAATACCCTTCTCTTTCAATTCTGATGGAAGAATAGCTCTAACTTTATAGAAAGGTTTAGGACGACCTTTGCACTTTACCTTGTAATCAACCGAATCTCCATCACATCCTTGAGGGATCAAAATCAATTGAGGACCTCCCGTAATCTTTCTGCACTGCACGTTTTGTTGCGTCTTTGTCTTTTGCTTAAACTTCCCGGGTGGTGGAGCAGGTGCTCGCGGGATCGGAGGACGTGCTTCTTCTATATCCACTGCTGAGATGCAAGAGGCGCGTGTGGTGGTTCCTATGGGAACGACTTTGTAGAAGACCTTCTTGTCAATCTTGGAAAAACAGACTCGCTTATTCGGCATATCGATGACTGCACCCACTGTAGCCATGAATGGTCTTCCAAGAAGTAAGGGCATGCCATAACCTTCTCGCATCTCCACGACCTGAAAATCAGTTGGAACTAGGCAATCCCCTATTTGGACAGGTAGATCGTGAATACTGCCAGACGATGTTGATGAGTACGAGTTTGCAAATTGAAGAGTCATATGACTAGGCTTTACCTCCGAAATTTTCAACCTCTCTGCAATTTCCTTCGACATGAGATTAACAGAAGAACCCAGAATCACAAAGAGCGTCCTTGAATTCAATTCCAACAATGGAGCATGGGACCAAGAACTTCCCAGGATCTTCAGCCTTAGACAATACCTTCAATGGTGGTGGAACTGGATAAGGCACCTTAGGAGTGTAAACCCTCGCTGGAAGATTTTCTGCAGGTTTGGTGGGAGCATCTCGGGGGAGCATGTGCTCTGGGATAGCGAGCAGGTGCTCTGTCGGAGAGTTGGGGTGCTCTGTTGTGTCGTCTTCGAGAATATCAACGGATGAGGTTGATGCTACAGCGCGTGCTGTACGGTCGTATGCACCATCGCTTTTACGGACACCTTGATTTCCACCGAGCAGGTGCTCGCCGGGTGGGAGCATGTGCTCCGAGGTCGCCTCTTTTTCTTTTGCCGATTTTGGAGATGAAGCTGCAGATGCGTGTAGTGTCTTTCCACTGCGCAATTCGATTGCATTGACGAATTCTGCCTTAGGTTTTTCAACCTTCCCAGGAAGAATTCCTGATGCCTCAGCAGTTTGACCAATCTGAATCTCAAGCTCCTTCATGTGAGTGCACACAGCTTCAAACTTACTGTTGAGATCATTGTACATGCTGTCCATCTTGACATCGACCTCATGAGCAGATTTCTGTTGGTTTAGTAAAACCAAATGCATAAGGACTTCAGCTCGTCTTGGGAGTTAGACGCCTGAGCTTGAAAGCTCTGATCCTCCACATAACCTCCATTTACGTAGTTCACCTCTGCGTGAGTCCCTGGTGTCCTCTTAGTCGATTCAGCGATTTGTGAAATCTGAGTGTCGAGCTGCTTCATGTGAGTCCACACAGCCTCATACTTCCCATTAAGATCGACATACATTGTTTCAACCTTGGAGTTGATCTCAGCCGCAGATTTTGCTGTCCTGTCAGTAGTTGTTGCATCATGTCCTTCAGCTCGTCTGAGAGCCGGTTGCTGAAGATGAAGGCTGCGGATTTGCGAAAGACTGTCTCGGTTGGACCCCTGCTTGGAAACGGTTCTGATTTGGAACGAATGGCTGGTTCTGGTAGTTGTTGGAGTAGTGCTTCTGAAAACCAATCTGATTCTGGCTCCTTGCTTAGGGTAAACCTGATCTTGCGGATTCTCCATATTAGTGCTCCTATAGGACGAATTCGGATGGGTATTGAAACCCTGAGTGTTGAATCCGTGGTTCTGTCCAAATCCTTGCCCATTCACGTAATTGACCTCCCTTTGATCATCACCGGTTCCTTCATTCTCATCCACAAAGTGGACCGATTTCTGGTTTCCCTTCAAGAGAAGGTTAACCTTGGCTGCAAGCTCCGCAATTTGCTTGGACTCCACGCTGTTGACCTTCTTCCTATCGTACTCTGGACTCTTGTTGCTGGAACTCGCGGAAAGGTTCTCAATCAGCTCTATAGCTCCTTCCTTTGATTGGTGTAGAAATCTCCATTGCTGGCGGCATTGAGGGCGTTTCTGTAGTCCCATTCTACTCCATCATAGAAAGTACTGAGCAGCTGCTCATCGCTGAAACCGTGGTGAGGGCACTCACGCTTATACTCTTTGAATCGCTCCCACGCTTCATTGAATGACTCGCCGGGATGTTGCTCGAATGAGGAAATCTTGTTCCTCAAGGCTGCGGTCTTGGACTTGGTGTAGAATTTGTCCAAGAAAGCTGATCTCGCATCAGCCCAAGTCGCCAAAGACCCTGGTGGTAAAGACTTTAACCACCGTGATGCTTTTCCCGCAAGAGAGAAGGGGAAAAGCTTGCACTTCAAGAAATCTGGAGGCACACCATTGGAGCCGGTTGTGCTACAGATCTCTTCGAAGTTCTCGATGTGATCCATCGGAATTTCGGCAGGCAAACCATGAAAGAGATGCTGCTTCACGAGTGCAATCATCTGAGGCTTGATCTCATAGTCTTGCCTCTGGATAGTCGGAGTGACGATAGCAGACCGATCTTGGTAATAAGCATGTGCTGCGTCTTTGTCTCCGAACGCCGGTTGTTGAACGAGCTGCCGCTCTTGCTGCAAGCGCAGCTGCTCCATGGTTGCCTGAAGAGTTCGCAGCTGAGCTGCCATGTCGATTTGATCGCCCATCTCTGTAGAGGCGGTATCAGTTGTTTCTGGATCCGGAACAGGTGTGTTTCGTCTCTGCCTGTTCTCTCGTTCTCTCCTTGCTAGCTCGTCGTTTGTCAAGTTCACAAGGTTCTCGGTATTCTTGCTCCTTGTGCTCCTGGTCATGCACCTGAAACACAAAGAAAAGAAAAAGAGAAAAACGAGTTTAGTGTAGTTCTTAGTCTAATGACTCAGCCGTAAACCAAAGGTGAAAATTTTGGTCCCCGGCAACGGCGCCAAAAACTTGATGTACGAGTTTTAAACCCTATTTCCTACTGCAAGTGCACAGCAAATCAGAGTAGTACTTAGGGGTCGATCCCACGAAGACCAAGTTCACACTATGGTTTAATAAGCTAAAATCAAGAGCTAAGAGATTCAATATGGGGTTGTAAGAAATCGTGACTAGCAAGAAACAATAAAATCGGTTTGTAAATAATATTAAAACAAGCGTTAGGTCAAGGCAATTCGCAGGAGATTCAGAGCAAAGGTCAAACAACTATTCAGGCGATTATTAAGAACAAGTCTAGAACTCAAACACTAAGGTAATATTAATCCACTCTCGTGGTACTAATACTTTATCTAGCAACCTAAAAAATCCTAACTCTCGTTGGTATCAGAATCGCAGATAAGCATTATTGGTTAGGTTTGATTTGTTCACAATTCTCCAATACATCTACTCTCGCAGGTAATGAATAAATTGCTCATCTAGATCTCTTCTAGCAACCTAGCAACTCTCGCTGTCTAGATAAACCTAAGATCATGGAATCAAGTGATCAAATCGATCCAAGCAATAAGAACCACCTAGATGAAGACTATCGATTTTGATATCCTATTTGTGTTCAACCCTAGCTCATGAATTCCCTTGAAAACCTTAACCTAACTAATAGATCTACTCAGACATAATCAAAGAAGAGAAAGCAAAACAATGAAATAAAAAGACTGCATTGAAATCGATATTAAAAAGAATAGGGTTCAGAAATCTTCTCAGAATTGTGGCAGATATCTTCTCCCTTTACAAGTAGAAAGCTAAAAACTTGAAAACTAAAAGCTAAGAAGTAGAAAATAAAAGATAGGATTATTCCAAAACCTAAAACTAAAGGGGAGTATTTATATAAGAAGGCATAGGCGGCAGGAAGGGTGGCTGCTTCCTTTTAAAGTCGGCAGGATTAGGTTAAGTTGTCTCCTTTTAATTCTCTTCCGCGGCGAGCATGTGCTCACTTGGTGGCCGATATTTGCGAGCATGTGCTCGCCGATTGGAGTTGGTGATAATTTGCAGGATTTTCCTTCTTTTCCTCAATTCTTGTTCTTTTGTTCCAAATGTCCACAAATGCTCCAAACTCCAATAACAGCTCCAAAGCTACCTAAAATCTCCTGAAATAAACTCAAAAACTCTAAAAAGCAATTAGATAATAAGGTTAGTTTGGGTCAAAATCCCAACATATCACACCTCAGTTCCCAAGATATCTGAAAAGAAAGACCACCAATACCACAGACTCGCATGTTTAAAAACAAACAATAAGCAAGCACACATAACCAAGAAACAAATTTTACCTGTTGAGAAACTCGCGAGCATCCTCATCGTCTGGATTGAGAACGAAATCTGAAATGGTCACAGAAGTGAGCACAACATTGTCTTATCCACACCTATCGAGAGAACAAACATGAATCACATCACAGCTAAACCGAGACAACACAACAATTCAGATGCACATACGAAGAGATGAAACAATGAGATAGGTACCCGCGCCGGTGTATGCAATTTTTTTTCATAAGTTTTTCTTTAGGATGTGTTTCATAATTTTGTACGTTCATTTCCATTTATTTTACATGTTTCTGTTTTTGTTTATGACCTTTGTAAAATTATTTTCAATATTATTAATAGTATTAATAACTTGTTGACACGTCCAGTTTTTTTTATAAGAAAATTTGAAGTATAGGTACAGTTTTGTCATAAATCGGTTTGTATGTGTGTATTTGGTATCGTTTTAACCTAATTTATTTCAAAATGTATATATGTTTAATACTGAAAACCATAACTGAAATTTTTAAAATAGGAAAATACAGAATAGGTATTCTAAAAATCTAGAATACACATTTTGGGTTTTGTAGTGTTATGTGGACAACTTTTTTTAACAAATTAGATGTTTGAGATTTCTATCCTGTGTTCCATAGATTTGATAAAACTTTTTCTATCATTTGGTATGCTTTATTTTGTTGAGTAGTCATAACTGTCTGGTTCCCTTTTTTGCCGTCTAATGTTTGCCTAAGCTTTGTTTTTTGAATTCTTTTATTTCGTGTATCGATTTGTTCAAGTAAAATCTTGTCCCTGCTATAGACTCTAATTAAGGTTTCCTGTAGGTTGAATATTTTTGAGAGATTTGACAAAATAGGTCAAAAAAATAGAACATTTGTCCACATACACCTTTCTTTATTTTTATAAAAATTTGACTACATTGCCCTTCAAATAAATCTAATAAATTCAAAATAAATACTTTTACAATCCAGAAAATATAAGAAAAATCAAAACATTAGAATATACACTTATGAGATTATATTAACATTTTTTTTTTGAAAATTAATTTTTAAAATGAAAGATAACTTTCGATTCTACCAACCGTAGAGTTCATATTCTATCGTCTACGCACTGGTAGAATATGTTTTCTACTGCTTGTTATATCTTCTACCGATCGTAGAACATAGTTTCTACTGTTTTCTCTATAGTCTACCAATCGTAGAATATGAATTCTACTGTTTTCTCTATGTTCTACGGTTCAGTCAGATTTGGTAGAATACATTTTCTACCGTTTCTTCTGTATTCTACGAAGTGTGGAATTTATATTCTACGAAGTGTGGAATTTATATTCTACTGTTACCACTTTGTTCTACTATCCGTAGAATAGAACGTCCACCATTCTTTCTATGTTCTACCTTTGGTAGAATACATATTCTACGATAATCTGAGAAAATCTAAGAAATATGGTAACAAAATATTCACTGTATCTTTTCAAATCTTTTTAATTAATTGTTTTTGCAACTTAAAATTAAAATTATAACAAAAATAAATAACTTTAATTTATTTTATTTATTTCATAATTATTGTTCTTAAGTAAAAATTATAAAATATAAATACTATATTTTTTATTTTAGTATCCAACAACTATATTCTCTATTTTCAAAAAGAGAGTTTTATTAGACAAATATATTTTTATATATAAACTATTAATTTCTTTATTCAATTATTTTTTAAATTTATATAAAGACTAAAGAGGGACATAATGGATTTTGAAAAATTAAAAATGTGTTGTGAAAAATAAATAATATTATTTTTTATTTTAATATTCAATAAAGAGAAAGATTAAGGAATTTTTTTTGTTTTTTAATTGATAAAGAGAAGGGAGGGAAATAAATAAAAGGGAAGAAATAATTTAGTTTTCAATTAATAATTTATTTTTTTAGGATTATAATAGGATTAAAAAATAAGTAAAGTGTAATGGGACAAACCACACTTTAAAAAAGTGTAAAGGGACAAGTGTTCTATTTTTTTGACTTATTTTAGCAAATCTTTCAATATTTTTTATATAGTTTATTTGATATACATAAAAGCATGTGGTATTTACTGTTCTCGATATTTTGTGTTTCTTACCTTGATATATTTTTGGGTTTACACTTGTGACTAACATTGTTGTATGTTTTCTGTCTTTGATGCAATGTTTTTTTCGAAAGAGTGCTGCTTGTTCGTTCCATAAAGGTAGATGGACAATTATTTTACTGTTGACAACCAATATCTTCAGGTTGAATTTTTCCTTTTTAAAAATTTGATTGTAAATAGTTTTAAAATTACCTTGAAAGCTTGAAGCGGACTACCATGTGCCTTCATCAATGTATTTTTTTATCTTAATTTAAAATACTTTTGCATATGAAGGTTGGCACCACAATTCTATTCTGCAACATGTGATTTTGGTATTTTCTGTTTTTTCAAGAAAACTAGGTAGTAACCCGCGCCATACGCAGTGTAAAATGTTTATATAAGTATTAATTAAATATAATTTTATAGTCATTTATATAGATTTATAATGTGATTTCAACATTTTCAAAATCTTTTAAAATTGTATATTAATAAATGCAAAACAATTAAATCATATATAGGATAACATTGCTAAAAAATCAGTTATTTTTCTATCACTATTGATCGAGTAAAAAATTATGACATATTATTTATATCTGAATTTATTTCTAAATTGATATGAATAGGCATAAATTCAACTACTCTATGTTTATTTAATTAAATGTGTGGTTACTTATTTTAATCTATATTATTAATTAAGTTTAGAAACAGAATAATTTTTCACTACCATAATTTTATTACTGATTGTTATCAATACAAATCAAATATTTTATGTTTATTTATTTTAGGAAATTTGAATTATGTTTAAATACAATAAAATTTATTATAGCTGTAGTTATATACTATAATAAATATATCTGATAATCAAGGTAAGTTGATATAAATTAGTGATTTTTATTTATATATTAAAATTGCTTGTAAGTTGCTTTTTAAGAAAAATAATATATACTTTTTATTATATTATAATCTTTCAGAAAAATAATATATAATTTTTATTATATTATAAGATTATATATAATATTAATAAAGTAAAAGTATTTATAAGTTTTATATTAAATAAAGATTAAAGAATTATAAATATATATATAATATAAGATTATGTAAATAAAGTATTATGAAGTGATATAGTTATTATTGTAATTCATAAATATAAGTTAAAACGAATAACTATACTGAAATATAATATATTTTTTCAAGTAAAAAATATTTAATAAACATGATATATATATTAATATAAAATTATTTGATTATTGGTCAAATACATAATTAAAGTTAAATATTTTATTAATGAATAAATAACATGTATTTTAATTAGAGTCTATGAGATATATCATAGTTTTGTTATGTAATAGTGATAATTAATATAAGTGATCAAATCATATAATAGTATTATATGTAATTAATATAAGTAAGGATGACATTCTTGTAATAAACACATGAAGTAAAGGTTAGTCTTTTAAAAAGGATCCTCAAATAATATATAGGGTATACTTGGGACTTTTAAGTCTCTGTTAGTTTGGTTTTTTTTTTTCCCGGACAGCTGATATAACTTTTATATTAATGGTTGTCGTCACATATATTAATATGTGGTGACGAAGATATACTAACATTACGTACGTATAATATTGTTTAAATTTTCTTTCCCTCACAGATTAATTTTCAAATATTTCTTAAGTTTTGGACTTATACGTTGGAAAGTATCTATTGCGAAGGAAATAGTCATGGTATTAACATTTTTGAATTTAAGTTTTAAATTGAAATTCTTTATTTTGTCAATTTAAAACAGGTAAAAATATTTTACTCAATTCTGTTAGTCGCAGTTTGATAAATTTTTTTAAAATGGCTTTCAAGCTGAAAATTTCAAACTGAAACTGTAAAACAAAGAGAGATAGCAAACTTAACCGAAACTCAAGCAACGATTTGGTCATAACTAACACATGACAGACATTGATGTAATACCCAAAATACATACAAACTTAAGAAACCAAATCTACTTTGGTTAACAAACGTACAAACAACATAACTAATCTCTAACTCGATCTCTACATTCATTCGTCAGACTCATCTGAATCTGAATGTTCTGCCGTAACATCAGACAAACCTCCTTCTTCCTCAATTACCTCATCTGCATCGCTCATTTTCACTTTGCTTGCCATTATTTTGGCTAAAGCAGCAGTTTTACTTGCTCCGTGTGATCGGGTCATCAAAGTATTAGGAGCTTAGCAGAACGTGGAGGACATGCTTCTTCATCTTCATCAGAGGATGATTTGATCCTTCTTACTCATCTTCTCGAAGGAGCTATTCTTGTTGAGCAAGGAGCAGGTGTCTGTGGCACCGTTACAGGTGCAGTGATGTCAATGTTGTAAGTTACTCCTAGTGTTTCTGTCAAATAGCCATAATAAAGAAACAAACAATCAAAGAGAGACTCTATATAATGTACAAGGCAAAAGATTTTAGATGTACCAAATATGGAATTTGCTTCATCTTGTCAAAGCTCCTCGCATGGAGAAGCATCCAAAGATTTTAGTGCTCAAGCATTGATTGTTTGTTAAAGCAATTATTTTTCATAGTGCTGCAACGTCATCAGAAATATGCCCAACAACGTCACATATTAGTTTCTCCAAACTAGTGATGTTTGATTCTGTAACGCTTCTTTGTATTGTGATGAGATCACAAAATCAATCTTTTCGTGGAACCTGTGTTGGTGAGAGTGAATCCAGAACCTGTATAAAAAGATTTTTCGATTGATAGTGATAGGCTGATAGCACTGGATGCTTCAAAGATGGAAAGGAAGAATCATCTATGCTTACATTTTTACAAGGGTTTATAAAATAACTAGTATTATGCCCGTGCCATGCATGGGTATCGGTTATTGTAACAAAAAAATTATAAATATAATTGGGTAAAGAATACTAATTTAAAAAACTTTTAATTAAAAACAAAACATAGTACGAACATGGGTGCAACGTTTAACAAAAGAAGATTTAACAAAAGAAGAAATTAAAAAGAGTACACAGAACAGGAGGACATAGTTTAACATATATCACAAAAACAGACGATATAAGAGCACAACAACGATCGGTCGACGGCCAAACCATGCAATTCATGCATCACCTCAGTTCCCAAGATATCTGAAAAGAAAGACCACCAATACACCAGACTCGCATGTTTAAAAACAAACAATAAGCAAACACACATAACCAAGGAAACAAATTTTACCTGTTGAGAAACTCGCGAGCATCCTCATCGTCAGGATTGAGAACGAAATCTGAAATGGTCACAGAAGTGAGCACAACATTGTTCTTATCCACACCTATCGAGAGAACAAACATGAACCACATCACAGCTAAACCGAGACAACACAACAATTTAGATGCACATACGAAGAGATGAAACAATGAGATAGGTATCCGCGCCGGTGTATGCAATTTTTTCATAAGTTTTTCTTTAGGATGTGTTTCATAATTTGTAATAATTTGGTAATGTTCATTTCCATTTATTTTACATGTTTCTGTTTTTGTTTATGACCTTTGTAAATTATTTTCAATATTATTAATAGTATTAATAACTTGTTGACACGTCCAGTTATTTTTTTTATAAGAAAATTTGAAGTATAGGTACAGTTTTGTCATAAATCATCGGTTTGTATGTGTGTATATGGTATCGTTTAACCTAATTTATTTCAAAATGTATATATGTTTAATACTGAAAACCATAACTGAATTTTAAAAATAGGAAAATACAGAATAGGTATTCTAAAAATCTAAATACACATTTTGGGTTTTGTAGGTGTTATGTGGACAACTTTTTTAACAAATTAGATGTTTGAGATTTCTATCCTGTGTTCCATAGATTTGATAAAACTTTTTCTATCATTTGGTATGCTTTATTTTGTTGAGTAGTTATAACTGTCTGGTTCCCTTTTTTGCCGTCTAATGTTTGCCTAAGCTTTGGTTTTTGAATTCTTTTATTTCGTGTATCTATTTGTTCAAGTAAAATCTTGTCCCTGCTATAGACTCTAATTAAGGTTTCCTGTAGGTTGAATATTTTTTATATAGTTTATTTGATATACATAAAAGCATGTGGTATTTACTGTTCTCGATATTTTGTGTTTCTTACCTTGATATACTTTTGGGTTTACACTTGTGACTAACATTGTTGTATGTTTTCTGTCTTTGATGCAATGTTTTTTTCGAAAGAGTGCTGCTTGTTCGTTCCATAAAGGTAGATGGACAATTATTTTACTGTTGACAACCAATATCTTCAGGTTAAATTTTTCCTATTGTAAATAGTTTTAAAATTACCTTGAAAGCTTGAAGCGGACTACCATGTGCCTTCATCAATGTATTTTTTTATCTTAATTTAAAATACTTTTGCATTTGAAGGTTGGCACCACAATTCTATTCTGCAACATGTGATTTTGGTATTTTTTGTTTTTTCAAGAAAATACTTGGGACTTTTAAGTCTCTGTTAGTTTGGTTTTTTTTTTTCCCGGACAGCAGATATAACTTTTATATTAATGGTTGTCGTCACATATATTAATATGTGGTGACGAAGATATACTAACATTACGTACCTATAATATTGTTTAAATTTTCTTTCCCTCACAGATTAATTTTCAAATATTTCTTAAGTTTTGGACTTATACGTTGGAAAGTATTTATTGCGAAGGAAATAGTCATGGTATTAACATTTTTGAATTTAAGTTTTAAATTGAAATTCTTTATTTTGTCAATTTAAAGCAGGTAAAAATATTTTACTCCAATTCTGTTTGATAAATTTTTTTAAAATGGTATATCTTTCAAGCTGAAAATTTCAAACTGAAACTGTAAAACAAAGAGAGACTAAGATAGACTAAGAGAGAGAAGTTGAGGCTTACCAACAATTTTCAAAAGTAGGAAAACGACAAAAGTAAACAAAAACTTGAGTTTTCTAACCCATCTAATCAAGGCTACGAAAGTCACTTCATTCATAGCTTGTTGTTCATTTGCCAATTTGGTACCGTCACAATTCACCTCTAAGTGAAACTTAACAAACATCAGAACAAACATCTTGACCACGGAGAACCAAATCAGGATACTCAATCACTATACTGAACTTAACAAACTAACCCATATGGTTTTCCCACAGGTCACTGACTTTGAATTTTTTGTGTTGATCGCAGACTGTAGGTGTGGGTACAAAGTATCTTTGATACCAGGGATGTATTCCCAGACAGTTCCTTGTATATCTTTCATAGACGCGACATCGCTGTGGCGGTCTGAAGCCTCAAAATTAGGGCTGTCAGGTAAAGTGTCACCATTTTTTGTCTCGACATGTCTTCTTGTCGTTAACATTAGCACGATACTTGTCCTGCGCAACACGGAGAGGCGAACATGTTAAGAACTGTGAATAAGAAAAGAGAAACAGCTAGGAGAAAAATTTCCTAGAACAATGAATGTTACCATGGCAGGTGAGACTTTTTTTATCTGGACAGAGACATAAGAACAGTAGCGGAACTTCAGACCAATTTCATCATCAAGTACGAAGTCATGCTTCCCGTTGATACATGACAAACCTCCATTATGATACATCAAAGAGGCGTAAGATTAAAAGCATGGTCGTTGGACAAAACAGAAGAATAAGTAGTGTTACTTGATGGATGAGTGATACACGAGTTTTAACCCTTTTAATTCCTACTGCAAGTGCACAGCATACGAAGTAGTATTTAGGGGTCGATCCCACGAAGACCAGTTTTCACACTATGATATATTGAGCTAAATCAAAAGCTAAGATAATTCAAATATGTTTTTGGTTTTTTTTTATAACTAGTAATGAAAGCGAAATCGGTTGTAAAGATAATTTTAACAAGCGTTAGGTCAAGGAATATCTCAGGAGATTCAGAGCAACGGATCAAACAACTATTCAGGCGATGATAAGCATAAATCTAGAACTTAAACACTAGGATAATATCAATCCACTCTCGTGGTATCAATATCTTTGTCTATCAACCTAGAATTCCTAACTCTCGTTGGTACTAGAAATCGTAGACAAGCCTTAAGATCAGGTTTAATATGTTCACAATTCTCAATACATCTACTCTCGCAGGTAATGGTTAAATTGCTCACCAATGTTCTTTCTAGCAACCTAGCAACTCTCGCTGTCTAAGTTAAACCTCATATCATAAGATCAAGTGATCAATTCGATCTAAGCATTAAGAACAACAAGGGTGAAGATATCGATTCTATTAGCCTATTTGTGTTTAATCCTTTAGCTCATGAATTCCTTTGACAAACCTCAACCTAACTAAGAGATCTACTCAGACATGATTAAAGAAGATAACAACATGATTATAGAGTTCATAATAAAAGCTTGAATAGATAATGAAAGCTGAATATAAACTTATAAGTACTTAATTAAAGCATAAATATAAGAACTGAATTTAAAGCATAAATATAAGAACTGAAAGTAAAGACTGAAAGTAAAGACTGAAAGTAAAGACTGAAAGTAAGAACTGAAAGTAAGAACTGAAAGTAAACTTAATAGAACTTGATAAAGCATAAAGTTTAAAGCTTAAAACAAACTAATAAGAACTTAATAAAAACTTAAACTTAAAGCTCAAAGGAAACTAGAGGCAATGTTTATAAGCTAGAGAGAAGAGGAGGAAGAAGATGGTGTATTTTTGTGATCAAGAGTGAGTTGTATTTATAGGCCAAGGTGAGGGTGGTAGGTGAGACGGGGAACGGTCGTTCTAGGTGGAGAACGATCGTTCCCGATGGTCGATCCGTAGTAGGTGGAATGCGGTGTCAGGGAACGATCGTTCTTGGTTGAGAACGGTCGTTCCTTCGTACTTTTGTCGGCGAACGATCGTTCTAGTGGGTAGAACGGTCGTTCTCTTGCGTTTTTGTCGGCAGGGTAGGTGAAGTGTGGAACGAGCTGCATGGAATGGAACGATCGATCTACGGTGTGTCGGCAAGGTTGGTGAAGGGGAGGAACGATCGTTCCATAGGTGGAACGGTCGTTCTGTTGGTCGTTCTGCCTCCAAGAACGGTCGTTCTTCATGGTTGGTCATTTCCTCGTGTTTTCCACGTCAACTTGACTCGAACATGTCCGTAAACGCCAAACTTCTTCGGAACTCCATAAAATCTGTAAAAGACTCAAAACAATAGAAAAGACTCGAAAAACCAACGAAAGATGCAAATCAAAACTCAAACCGAACACTAAAAACGAATCAAAATATGTTAAAAACGATAATATCAACTCTCCCCAACTAAAACCTTTGCTTGTCCCCAAGCAAAACCAGATATTTTACAAAAGGAGAGGTTAGAAAAATGTGTGAAACTCGTAAAACTTATAGGACCACATTTTAAATCAATTGCCTGTAAACCGTATTCGCAAAGTTCAGATCAAACCGTACTTCATTGTACTTCTCCATAACCGTAGTAAATAAATGAAATCTCATAATCAAGCAGAACTCAATATTTAACATTCATTATCAAATGCGTGTACTCTCACAAAGGGAATATCTAACATGTTATGGTCTAGGTATTAAGGTTGGTATTTGGTGGCTCAAGTGTTTCGGTTTCTTTTAGTAGTATAAACAGATGCAAATCATTATGCAAAATCACCGTGAGACACAGACCAATTAGGAGGTACACAACTCTCCTTAACTCTAATCCTTCTACCCTTTTTTAACAAGTCACAAATCAAGAACAT
The DNA here is from genome assembly GCA_010577795.1 of Isatis tinctoria. Taxonomy (NCBI): domain Eukaryota; kingdom Viridiplantae; phylum Streptophyta; class Magnoliopsida; order Brassicales; family Brassicaceae; genus Isatis; species Isatis tinctoria. The sequence continues at coordinate 30,261 of VHIU01000182.1, forward strand.
GATTAATTTCTTTTAACATTTTATGGAATTTAACGATATTACCTAGACTTTCCCGGTTCCTTCCGTTTTCTTTTCTGTAATGCAAATATTTTTATTCTTCTTTTTTCTTTCTTTTTCTTTATTTTTTTATTTTTTTTTTTTTTTTTTTTTATTATTATTTTTTTTTTATATATCGGAGAGTGGAACCGGTTAGTCTCTAAGATCTGCATCAAAAGAACATCACAATGTAAGCTTATTTCTTGAATGTGAATAAAACCTTCTACCCTTTAAAAGTTCACCCTCTTTTGAAACGAAAATTTTCAATGAATATGTTCAAAGAGAGACCAATTTCTAGACACATCCCATGAGTTTAATCAGAAAGAGACCACCTATCTAGACACAATTCTAAAGAAAAGTTGTGTCGGTCCGTATACTCCATAGTTTTTGCACATGAATGCAATGACAGTAAATGAAGAAAAGTGGTTTCAACATGGAAATGGTAAGGGTGTGGTACTAGACTAAGGATAAGTCTAGCCATTTGGAGTTAGCAAAGATTGGTAAAAATTGATGCAAAGAAAACTCCAAATGTAAAATCCAATACATGATTATCAACCCCCTAAGTGAGATAAATTAAGTCCATATTAAGTTCCGATAATTCGATTAAGTTCAGATGATTTGAGAAATTCACTAAATGATCAAGTTATGGATTTTTCTGCGTTTCCAAACTATCCTCAAACAATGCTAAACAGTCCTAAGGCAATGACATCGAACATGTTGCAATTCCAAAAAGTTTAACAAGTTCACACAAATTTTTTTTTTTCTTTTTTTTTTAGAAAATATAAACACGCTTAAATAAACTTAAAATCAAACATAAGAAATAAAATTAAAAAAACATGAAACACAACGTTAGTACACAATAAATCCCTCCCCCGACTTGTTTTTAACCGTCCCGGTTGAAACAAAACTGAAAGAGAACCCGTAAAATAAAATAAAAGTAGCATAAAAAATAAAAATGGATATGACAAGGGTGATAGAAATAACCACAGCTCAGTGGTCGCTGGTGGAGCTATCGGTGCTGCTCTCTATCCGTCATCCGCTCAACACTTAATAAAAACCTGCAAAAACAATCTCAAACAAAACAAGAAACGTAAATAGAATAAGAACAAAAAATTTCACGCTATTTTACATGTTACCTGGTGGGTTGCCTCCCACGAAAGCGCTTGTTTTACGTCGCTAAGCTTGACGTTGGTGCCATGTATTAGTTAGGCTTGGTTTGAGAGCTTGCTCCAAAACAGGCTCCGAAATCAGACATCCTCATGTTCAGGACTTTACTCAGCACTCCATTCACAACACCAATACCCTTCTCTTTTATTTCTGATGGATGAATAGCTCTGACTCTAGAGAAAGGCTTAGGATGACCTTTGCACTTCACTTTGTAGTCAACCGAGTTTCCATCATATCCTTGAGGAATCAAAGTCATTTGAGGACCTCCGGAAATCTTTTTGCACGGCGCATTTTCTTGCGTTTTTGCCTTCTCCCTAAATTTCCCGTGGTGGAGCAGGTGCTTGCGGAATTGGAGCTGGTGCTTCTTCTTTATCCACTGCTGAGATGCAAGAGGAGCGTGTGGTTGTTCCTATGGGAACGGCTTCGTAGAAGACATTTTGTCAATCTTGGAAAAGCAGACTTGCCTATTCGGCATATCGATGATTGCACCCACTGTAGCCATGAATGGTCTTCCAAGAAGTAAGGGCGTGCCATAACCTCCTCTCATCTCCAAAACCTGAAAATCAGTTGGAACTAGGCAATTCCCTATTCGGACAGGTAGATCGTGAATGCTGCCAGACGATGTTGTTGAGGAGGTGTTTGCAAATTGAAGAGTCATATGGCTAGGTTTTACCTCATAATTTTTCAGCTTCTCTGCAATCGCCTTTGACATGAGATTAACAGTAGACCCGAATCACAAAGAGCGTCCTTGAATCCCATTCCAGCAATCGAGCACGGGACCAGGAATTTTCCCGGATCTTCAACCTTAGGCAATACCCTCAATGCTGGTGGTGTACTCCTTGCTTCTGCAAAGACTGCCTTAATCTCCTTCTGATCTCTAGGTAGAACTGGGTAGGGCACTTTAGGAATATAGACCCTTGCTGGAAGATTTTCTGCTGGTTTGGTGGGAGCATCTCGGGGGAGCATGTGCTCTGGGGTAACGAGCAGATGTTCTGTCGCCACTTCTTTTCCTTTTGCCGATTTTGAAGTTGAGGTCGCGGTATGGTGGAGCGTCTTTCCGCTTCTCAATTCAATGGCGTTGACGAAATCCCTCCTTGGTGTTTCAGCCTTTCCAGGTAGAGTTCCTGGTGTCCTCTTGATAGCCTCAGCTGTCTGTGCAATCTGAACGTCGAGCTGCTTCATATGAATCCATACAGCTTCATATTTTTCATTGAGGTCCACGTACATTGTATCAACCTTAGCATTGATCTCAGATGCTGCCTTTTGCTGACTCGCCAGTAGTTGTTGCATCATGTTCTTCAGCTCGTCTTGGTCGTTAGACGCATGAGTTTGAAAGCTCTGATTCTCCACATAGTCTTCATTCACATAGTTAACCTCTGCGTTAGTACCTTGTGTCCTCTTAACTGATTCAGCGGTTTGCGAAATCTGAGTGTCAAGCTGCTTCAAGTGAGTCCGTACAGCCTCATACTTCCCATTAAGATCAACATACATAGTGCCAACTTTGGAGTTGATCTCTGCTGCCGCCTTTTGTTGACTTGCCATCATCTGCTGCATCATGTTCTTCAGCTCGTCTTGGGCCGGTTGCTGAAGATGAAGGCTGCGAGTTTGTGAAAGAATGGGGCTGCGAGTTTGTGAAAGGTTGCCTTGGCTGATTCCCTCCTTGGAAACGGTTCTGATTAGGAACGAATGGACGGTTCTGGTAGTTGTTGGAGTAGTTGTTGGAGTAGTTCTTCTGAAAACCCATCTGCGGTTGATTTCCTCCTTGCTTAGGATAGACTTGATCCTGCGGATTCTCCACATTGGTGCTCCTGTAGGACAGGTTCGGATGAGTGTTAAAGCCTTGGTTGTTGAAACTGCGGTTCTGCCCGAAGCTCTGTCCCGTCATATAGTTCACCTCCATCTGATCATCCCCGTTTCTTCCTCATAGGTTCGAGCGATAGGTGCTTCCCCATTCTCGTCCACAAAGTGGACTGACTTCTGGTTCTTTTTTAGTAAAAGGTTAACCATGGCCGAGAGTTCATCAATCTTCCTGGAGTCCACACTGTTGACCTTCTTTCTGTCATACTCCGGGCTTTTGTTGCTGGAACTTGCGGCTAGGTTGTCGATCAGCTCCAGAGCTCCTTCTTTCGACTTAGTGTAGAAATCACCGTTACTAGCTGCATTCAGGGCGTTTCTGTAGTCCCAATCTACTCCGTCATAGAATGTGCTGAGCAGCTGCTCGTCACTAAATCCGTGGTGAGGGCACTCGCGCTTGTATTCCTTAAACCGCTCCCATGCTTCATTAAAGGACTCGCCGGACTGTTGCTCGAATGAGGAGATCTTGTTCCTCAAGGCTGCGGTCTTGGACTTCGTGTAGAATTTATCCAAGAAGGCTGCTCGTGCACTAGCCCAAGTCGGTAGAGAGCCTGGTGGTAAAGATTTTAACCACCGTGATGCTTTTCCCATAAGAGAGAAAGGGAAAAGCTTGCATTTCAGGAAATCTGGATGCACACCATTGGAGCCGGTTGTGCTACAGATCTCTTCAAAGTTCTCGATGTGATCCATCGGAATCTCAGCAGGCAGACCGTGGAACAGGTGTTGCTTCACGAGGCCGATCATTTGAGGTTTGATCTCGTAATCTTGCCTCTGGATGATCGGGGTAACGATCGCAGATCGATCCTGGTAGTATGTGTGAGCCGCATCTTTGTCTCCGAAGGCAGGTTGTGCAATGAGTTGCCTCTCCTGTTGCATGCGAAGCTGCTCCATGGCTGTCTGAAGTTGTAGCAGCTGAGCTGCTATGTCTGCTTGTCCGCCCATATCTGAGTTGGCGGTGTCAATTGTTTCTGGTTCTGGAACAGGTATGTTACGTCTCTGCCTGTTCCCTCGTTCTGCTCTTGCTAACTCCTCGTTTGATAAGCTAACAAGATCCTCGTTGTTTCTGCTCCTTGTGCTCCTTGGTGACATGCACCTGAAACACAAAAACAAAGAAGAAAAGAAAACGAGTTCAGTAAAGTTCTTAGTCTGATAATTTAACCGTAAACCAAAGGTGAAAAATTTGGTCCCCGGCAACGGCGCCAAAAACTTGATACACGAGTTTTAACCCTTTTAATTCCTACTGCAAGTGCACAGCATACGAAGTAGTTTTAGGGGTCGATCCCACGAAGACCAGTTTTCACACTATGATATATGAGCTAAATCAAAAGCTAAGATAATTCAAATATGTTTTTGGTTTTTTTTTATAACTAGTAATGAAAGCGAAATCGGTTGTAAAGATAATTTTAACAAGCGTTAGGTCAAGGAATATCTCAGGAGATTCAGAGCAACGGATCAAACAACTATTCAGGCGATGATTAAGCATAAATCTAGAACTTAAACACTAGGATAATATCAATCCACTCTCGTGGTATCAATATCTTTGTCTATCAACCTAGAATTCCTAACTCTCGTTGGTACTAGAAATCGTAGACAAGCCTTAAGATCAGGTTTAATATGTTCACAATTCTCAATACATCTACTCTCGCAGGTAATGGTTAAATTGCTCACCAATGTTCTTTCTAGCAACCTAGCAACTCTCGCTGTCTAAGTTAAACCTCATATCATAAGATCAAGTGATCAATTCGATCTAAGCATTAAGAACAACAAGGGTGAAGATATCGATTCTATTAGCCTATTTGTGTTTAATCCTTTAGCTCATGAATTCCTTTGACAAACCACAACCTAACTAAGAGATCTACTCAGACATGATTAAAGAAGATAACAACATGATTATAGAGTTCATAATAAAAGCTTGAATAGATAATGAAAGCTGAATATAAACTTATAAGTACTTAATTAAAGCATAAATATAAGAACTGAATTTAAAGCATAAATATAAGAACTGAAAGTAAAGACTGAAAGTAAAGACTGAAAGTAAAGACTGAAAGTAAAGAACTGAAAGTAAGAACTGAAAGTAAACTTAATAGAACTTGATTAAAGCATAAATGTTTAAAGCTTAAAACAAACTAATAAGAACTTAATAAAAACTTAAACTTAAAAGCTCAAAGGAAACTAGAGGCAATGTTTATAAGCTAGAGAGAAGAGGAGGAAGAAGATGGTGTATTTTTGTGATCAAGAGTGAGTTGTATTTATAGGCCAAGGTGAGGGTGGTAGGTGAGACGGGGAACGGTCGTTCTAGGTGGAGAACGATCGTTCCCGATGGTCGATCCGTAGTAGGTGGAATGCGGTGTCAGGGAACGATCGTTCTTGGTTGAGAACGGTCGTTCCTTCGTACTTTTGTCGGCGAACGATCGTTCTAGTGGGTAGAACGGTCGTTCTCTTGCGTTTTTGTCGGCAGGGTAGGTGAAGTGTGGAACGAGCTGCATGGAATGGAACGATCGATCTACGGTGTGTCGGCAAGGTTGGTGAAGGGGAGGAACGATCGTTCCATAGGTGGAACGGTCGTTCTGTTGGTCGTTCTGCCTCCAAGAACGGTCGTTCTTCATGGTTGGTCATTTCCTCGTGTTTTCCACGTCAACTTGACTCGAACATGTCCGTAAACGCCAAACTTCTTCGGAACTCCATAAAATCTGTAAAAGACTCAAAACAATAGAAAAGACTCGAAAAACCAACGAAAGATGCAAATCAAAACTCAAACCGAACACTAAAAACGAATCAAAATATGTTAAAAACCGATAATATCAATGAGCAGATGAGTGTACTCCTTCCAATGATAGAGCTACAATGACTTATCAAACTTTTTGAAGATCATATACTTTTCAAGCAAGAGAAACAATCTGGATAGTAAAAAAAATAATTTCTTTCATACGAGGGAAAAAAAAGAGCTTTTAGAATTTATCATCAACATTCGATACGATTTGTTATAAATAATCAATGAGCAAGTAATCAAATTTTCAACCTTTCCTTGAAAACTTGAAAAAACTAAAATTGTGAATTTAAATGTCCCCGTTGATACATGACACACCTACATTCTGATACATCAAAGAGGCATAAGATTAAAAGCATGATCGTTGGACAAAAGAGAAGAATAAGTAGTCTTACTTTAGATGATGAGTAGATGAGTGTACTCCTTCCAATGATAGAACTAAGCCATGTCTGCCCACAACCTTTCCATCTCTTTCCCTTCTTCTGTTTTCTCGAGTGGCAGGCTCCTCACAGCCAAAACTCAGGTTTGTAGGAGGCGAGACCCACGGTTTTTCGCCACCATCAAAACTCTCACCCTCCCCACAAAACGAATCTCCTACCAGATCAACCACGTTCGAGTGCTTCCTTTTTATTCTCCCTATGGAATCTCTTTCGTCTCCTCTGCTCATATACCTTTTCACTTGAGCCCTCTCTAACTAAAAAATGAACACTAAAAGATTCTAAGCTTCAATAATCCCAGTTCACACAAACATGGACAGAAATCTTTCACGAAGATCAAGCAAAATATAAATTGAAATGAGATGCATCAAACCCAAACTTGCATTGAATAAACGTTTTCCTTGCATGACCCATATTCTCAAAGGTTAGAAGCAGAGAGATCTTCTAAAACTTGGGAGCAGTTACTATAGATTTCAGATACTATAAGTTCTGTTCACCAGTTCTTGGATCTTCCGAAAGAGATTGCCCACTTTAGAAATGCGATAAGTATAACCAATTAGAAAAGAAAACATACCTTTTCTCGTAAGCATAGTTTCTATCAATTTCCAGCATGAAGTGTTGAACTACGACCTCGTCTATATATGTAATATCCGATTTTATGCAATTTCAATTCAAGCAATTTTCCAATTTCAGTCATAGCATGCAATTCTAGGTGATAAAACAAAACAAGAAATTTTCCAAATTTTAACTTAGCAATCGATTTCTTTTTTTTTTTGGTCGAACATTTCTTTCATATATTCAGATGTCTCCATAAACGGAGAAGGTGTTCACAATACATGATAGAGAGCCTAACATAGGCAAAAGATGAGCTAATACACTAGCTAGATAAAGATTAAACAAATGATAGATAGAAGCAAACATATCACTTAAAAAGCTAAGGCTGTAGAGAAGTCCTCTAAACTCAACATCAATAACCCTATAAGAAGATAGAAAGCCTTGGACTAAGTACACATGTAGTGAGCTAAAGTCCGCGATCGAAACAGCAGCTAGTGCCCAATTGACGGTCGCTAGAATGGCTACAGGAACAAAGGCGACGATGTAATACCCCGATAACGAAACGGAAAGCACGACGGAGAGAAATATTTTCTGATGGGGGATCAGAACAATTTTACAAATTCTGGAACTTGGAGCGTAGATGAAAAAGGAGTTAAGGAAGCCATTACAAAAAGATTCAAGTCAAGAAACATTTCAAGGCAGCACAGAAAAATCGTGGAAGATCGTTTTGCGAGGAAAAAAGACCAATCGGAGGAATAAATTGAAAAGGAGGAGTTACGAGTATTAATAAATTCAGGGGATTTTTCACAAGGCACTAGACACCAAGAGGAAGATTTGGGACGTGGAAGATCAGTATTTGGACATCGGATGCATAAGTTATGAAATTATTTCTAAGAGGGTACGAAGAGAAGTACATGGAGGAGAATAATTCCAAAAGGGGAGATCCGGTTATCTAAAAATTATTAAATTTGGAGGGATCATAAAGGACATATAGAAGAAGCATCAGAAAAAGACAGAGCAATTTTTAAATAAAGGAATCATCAGATATGGATTTTTCTTCTCCAAAGGTGTTAGGTGGAAGCTTGCAACAACTAGAGTCCAAGGGAATATTCTGCATGACCAGTTTCGACCAATTCATGATATTTCTACACTTGATGACTAAAAGAAATACAAGAAATGTCTGAAAAGGTTTTCTAGAGCAGAAGTCAGTTGGGAAAATGATTATGTGGGAGAAATTAGAAGAAAATATGGTTTAATTGAAGAATTGTGCATGAAGAGGACAAGTGGAGGTGTGATGGACGAAATTAGTGACACTTTGAGTTTAATCTTCTCAACTCCAGGGATTATGTGTCAAGCTAGTAGGAGATCAACCCACTAACTCCAGACTCCACTCTTCACTTCTCTCTTCCTATATAAACCAAGTGCTCTCCTCTCCATTCCATTCTTTTTCCAAAGCTCAGATCAAAGAGATTCTCTGTGTTTTTAAAGTGAGAGTAGTGATAATAAGAGAGCTAGGCGTGGGCTAAGGGAGGTGTCTTGTTGGTGCTTGTGTGAATCTTGTTGCTCTCTTCCTCTTCTCTCTTTGCCAATTTTTCCAAGGTGGGTTTCAGTGTGTGGTAGCCCTTCTCCTCTTGTTCTGCATCATTATGTTCATGCATGGTGTTGTAGGCAAGACTGGGTTGGAATTTTCATGGTTATTCTGCTTTTAAAAATTGATTTCTTGCTTGATTGTTGAGTAAAGTTGTTGCATGTTAAGTATTGCTTGAAAATGATTTAGTAAAGAATCTCCAGAGTTATTTCAGATTATTTTCAAAGTTATTTTTCTTCTGGAGGATTGATTTCAAGTTTTAAATTGAGAAAATTGTCTTTGATTTCTAAAAAAAAAAAATCTTGGTTTTCTAAACTTGAAACTCTTGGGTTTAGAGTAAGGATAGTTGAATGAGTTCATTCATGTAAGTGTTTGAGAAGGAGAAAGATGGTAGTAGTGTTTATGTTCATGCATGTAGTTGATAAGTGAGTCTTAAGTCTAGTGAGTTGCATGCATGCATGAGGAAGTAGAAAATTGAATTGATAGATATTTCTTTTGCATGGTAGAAAGGTGATTAAGCTAGAGATTGTGTAGATTTGTGCATGTGATTTAAGAGTTAATATTTTAGAAATTATTTGAGTAAGTTCCTCTTAAATAATCAGTTAGTAGGAGTATTAAGAGAATTTTAATTGAATTTTAAATTCTAGAAAATTGAGTAGAGTTTAAGTTCTTGTATGAATGATTAAGTAAATTTTAGCTAGTAATTAGCAGTGAGTTAATTTAATATTTTTGATTAGAAAGCATGTTAGGCAAGATTAAATTGATATATTTGAATTTGGATATAGTTTGAATTAGTAAAGGTATTCTAATTAATATTAGGTTGTATGTGTAATAATTTGTAGAATTGTTAGTATTGTTAACTTATTGGAAAGTAAATGAAAGTGTCATAGGTTATAAGAAGTCACCATAGGTTGTATGTTTAGTAATTTTAGACTTTGCTAGAATTGTTAGTTATAAGTAAGTAACCATAGATGGCATGCTCGCTAGGTTATCGATAGTTAGGTCTTTCTTTGATTGCTAGGTTGAGAATTCATTTTTGGTTTTATGTGGTAATCGGTTGCATTTGGGTTCGAGAAGTGTGTTAGGTTGGATTGATTCGGGGCTAGAAAGTCTAAGTGTGGTTGCGTGTTTACGAGGGGATCAAAGCATGTTAGATGTTAGCGTGAGTTAAGTTGTGCATGTTGAGTTTTGTTAAGCGATTGTTAGACTTGTATTAAGAGTTGCATTGAGATATGGAGTAAGAGTTGCATGATAGAAGAGAAGGAGCTTTGCGGGAATAGCTTTGTGTTGTGTAAGAGAATTGTTAAGTTTAAGTTAGATGTTGTTTAGCTTTGCATTGGGGTAATAGTCTAAGGAGGAGTTTCAAGTAGAATTGATTTACTAAGAAGGTTTTAAATCAGTTTTGATGAAAAGAAGCATTTTCAAATGGATTTTGTTTGCTTGTGTATGGATTGGTTGCATGCTTGTGTTGTGATGCAGGTAGCCTCTGTGGTGGAGACTAACGTTTTATTCAGGTAGCACCACAGAGGGATGTATTGAATTCGGCTAGTGAGAGCCATGAGACTGTGGAGTTTGAGTTGTGGGGAGTTTGAGTTGTGGATGATTGGTTGTGAGTTGTAGTGTGTGGTGGTGATGTGGTTGTAGAGTCAGTCCGTTTACGGGTAACTTTCGGACTGGAGCGGAACCGGGGCATACGGTTCAGTGGCGGTATATGTGTGATCCCATTTGGTATACCCACGGCATCGATGGACTGAGAGGTGTGATACACGAGTTTTAAACCCTTATTTCCTACTGCAAGTGCACAGCATACGAAGTAGTATTTAGGGGTCGATCCCACGAAGACCAGTTTTCACACTTTGATATATTGAGCTAAATCAAAAGCTAAGACAATTCAATGTGTTTTTGGTTTTTGTAAGTAACAAGTAATGAAAGCGAAATCGGTTGTAAGATAATATTAAACAAGCGTTAGGTCAAGGAATATCGCAGGAGATTCAGAGCAACGGATTAAACAACTATTCAGGCAATGATTAAGCATAAATCTAGAACTTAAACACTAAGATAATATCAATCCACTCTCGTGGTACCAATATCTTTGTCTATCAACCTAGAAATCCTAACTCTCGCTGGTACTAGAAATCGTAGACAAGCATTAAGGATAGGTTTAATATGTTCACAATTCTCAATACATCTACTCTCGCAGGTAATGGTTAAATTGCTCACCAATGTTCTTTCTAGCAACCTAGCAACTCTCGCTGTCTAAGTTAAACCAAATTTCATAAGATCAAGTGATCAATTCGATCTAAGCATTAAGAACAACAAGGGTGAAGATATTGATTTGAATAGCCTATTTGTGTTTAACCCTAAAGCTCATGAATTCCTTTGACAAACCTTAACCTAACTAAGAGGTCTACTCAGACATGATTAAAGAAGAAAACAAAGAGATTATAAAGTTCATCATAAAAGCTTGAATAGATAATGAAAGCTGAATATAAACTTATAAGAACTTAATTAAAGCATAAACATAAAGACTGAAAGTAAAGCATAAATATAAAGACTGAAAGTAAAGCATAATATAAAGACTGAAAGTAAAGCATAAATATAAGAACTGAAAGTAAAACTTAATTAAAGCATAAATGTATAAAGCTTAAAAGAAACTAATAAAACTTAATAAAAGCATAAACATAAAACTTAAAACTGAAGAAGAAGCTATGCTTTGAAGCTAGAGAAGAGAGGAGGAAGAAGAAGGTGTGTTTTGAGAGTGATGTTGTGAGTCCATTATATAGGCCAAGGTGAAGGGGAGTAGGTGAAGCGGGGAACGGTCGTTCTAGGTGGAGAACGATCGTTCCCCTTGGTCGATCGAAGTAGGTGAGATGCGTGAGAGGGGAACGATCGTTCGGCTGTGTAGAACGGTCGTTCCGTGGTATTTTGTCGGCAGAGTTGGTGAGGTTGGGAACGACCTGCATGGGAGAGAACGGTCGATCTCCTATTGTTGTCGGCAGGGTTGGTGAGTGAGGGAACGACCGTTCCTTGGAGGGAACGATCGTTCTCCATGGTCGTTCCATGGAAAGGAACGGTCGTTCCTTTGCTTGGCTCTCTTGTGTTTGGTCCTTTTCTCGTTTTTCCGTCTTAACTTGACTTGAACATGTCCGTAAACGCCAAACTTCTTCGGAACTCCATGAAATCTGTAAAAACACTCAAAACAATAGAAAAGACTCGAAAAACTAACGAAAGATGAAAATCAAAACTTAAACCGAATACTAAAAACGAATCAAAATACGTTAAAAACACGTAATATCAACTCCCCCCAACTAAAACCTTTGCTTGTCCCCAAGCAAAACCAGATATTTTACAAAGAGGAGAGGTTAGAAAAACGTGTGAAACTTTTTAAAACTTATAGGACCATACTCTAAGTCAATTGCCCGTAAACCGCATTCGCAAAGTTCAGATCAAACCGTACTTCATTGTACTTCTCCATAACCGTAGTAAATGAGTGAAATCTCATGATCAAGCAAAACTCAATATTTAACATTCATTATCAAATGCGTGTACTCTCACAAAGGGAATATCTAACACGTTATGGTCCAGGTATCAAGGTTGGTATTTGGTGGCTCAAGTGTTTCGGTTTCTTTTAGCAATATAAACAGATGCAAATCATTATGCAAAATCACCGTGAGACACAGACCAATTATGAGGTACACAACTCTCCTTAACTCTAATCCTTCTACCCTTTTTTAACTGAGTCACAAACAAGAACATGATTTCTTTTAAAGTTTCATGAAATTTAAAGATATTACCTTGACGACTTTCCCGGTTCCTTCTGTTTTATTTTTTTTATTCTCTTTTTCGTTTTCTTTTTTTTTTTTATATATATATCGGAGAATGGAACCGGTTAGTCTCTAAGATCTGCATCAAAAGAATTTCAACAATGTAAGCTTATTTCTTGAATGTGAATAAAATCTTCTACCCTTTTAAAAGTTCACCCTCTTTTGAAACGAAAATTTTCAATGAATATATTCAAAGAGAGAGATCACATTTCTAGACACATCCCATGAGTTTAATCAGAAAGAGACCACCTATTCTAGACACAGTCCTAAAGAAAAGTTGTGTCGGTCCGTATACTCCATAGTTTTTGCACATGAATGCAATGACAGTAAATAGGACTGTTCAATACGGTAAAACCGAACCGAACCGATCCATACCGAACCGAAATAGAGCATATGGTTTGGATTTGGTAATACCGTATAAACCGTATGGATGTTATTTTTAGAAAACCGCAGTATATGGATATGGTTAGGTTTATAACCGAACAAACCGAATAAACCGAATAAAACCGATTAAACATAAGAAATGTGTAACTATATATATTATATAGAGACATTACAATAGATTTATGGCATGGATAAATAAAACATATGTATATGTTATACAATATAAGATGTATTCATTTCTTTTTGGTTTTACGATGTATTTCGAAACTAAAAATCTACTATATATGTTTTCTTTATAGTGGAAATCTCCGAAATGGTCATTAATATCTCCAAAAAATCATTTGGAAAATATCTCTTTTTTATTGATAAAAGTATATCAATTACACGAAACAAGACCTTGATGAAAGGCAAATATGAGACAGTCGTATAACTCTTTTTCCCATCAATACATTTTTTCGTTGATCATGTTTTGAAGTTTAAGTTTTAGTTTTATGTTGATTGCATTATTTGATGTTAAACAAGTGTTTCTGTTTTTTTGTTATTATCTTTTTATTTTATTTTAATAATTTTTGGTATAAAACCGAATAAACCGAAAACCGAAAGATATTTAACCGAACCAAACCAAAGTAAGTATAGATTTAGTATGGTAGCTAAATTTTACTAACCGAAAAACCGAAAACCGAAATAAACCGAACCGAAACCGAACCGATTTCCAGATTGAACACCCCTAACAGTAAACGAAGAAAAGTGGGTTTCAACATGGAAATGGTAAGGGTGTGGTACTAGACTAAGGATAAGTCTAGCCATTTGGAGTTAGCAAAGATTGGTAGAAATGATGCAAAGAAAACTCCAAATGTAAAATCCAATACATGATTATCAACCCCTAAGTGAGATAAATTAAGTCCATATTAAGTTCCGATAATTCGATTAAATTCAGATGATTAGAGAAATTCACTAAATGATCAAGTTATGGATTTTTCTGCGTTTCCAAACTATCCTCAAACAATGCTAAGCAGTCCTAAGGCAATGATATGGAACATGTTGCAATTCCAAAAAGTTAACAAATTTCACACAGTATTTTGACTCGATAATTTTTTTTTTTTTAATAAAAACACACCGAAAAATATAAGAAATAAACATCCACAAAATACTCCGTTAGTACACAAATGAATCCCTCCCCCAGACTTGTTTTTAACCGTCCCGGTTAAAACAAATCTGAAAGAGAAACCCGCAAACTCATATATAAAAAAAAATGTCCTAAATGGATTTGACTGTGGTGTAGGGACAAAAAAACTTACCTGAAGACGTGCACCCCCTTCTATTTTTATTTTTATTTTTATTTTTATTTATTTTTTTATGGAGCACTCCGGCGAAACAGATTTGGGGTGCTCGCTCGTTTTTTTTTTTTTTTTCAACTGAAACAAAGAAAAACAAAACCAAAAATCAATAGTAAAAGAAAATAAAAGAAAAACACTTACCAGTGGGTTGCCTCCCACCAAGCGCTTGGTTTAAGTCGTTAGCTTGACTTCTGAGCACAAGTGCTAATCATGAGAATCAAAAGGCTGAGCCAGTGCACCTTTGGTCCTTCTCTTATTGGGACAAGAAACAAAGTGCGCAAAAAGGTATACGATTGTCCAAAGGAAATAGACAATATTCTCATCAAGGAAGTTTACTACAAATGTAGCGTGTATCTTCAAATATTCCTTGACAGTGAGATGTTGTTGAGAATCAAATGCATTTGATGGAAAGATATAATCAACTTTAGCTTCAAACGAGTTTGTTACAAAATAGTCAACTTTATCTCCATCAATCTTATAAAATACCACATTCTCATCCTCATCATCATTCTCAACCTTAGGGTTCTCTATCTCATCCAAGATCTTATCTAAATCAAATTCATCCCCTAGGTCAGATTTTTCAAGAAGCGATCTAGATTCCTCTAGCATTAAAGAGTTAAGCTCGAGATTATGATCATTCATAACACAAAGATAACTAGTATCAAAACATATTCATGATAATCTCTAGCAAATTTTTCTACTCTTAAGGCATCTAGTCTTTGAGTCTCACATATCAAATCATAGCATTCATCAATGAGTGTGGAGGAAGGTGAATCATAAACTATACCTCCAATAGAAGGCATGTGACTATCCTCAAAATCTTGAAATTCAAAGGCTAAATCGGATGTACCTTGTAATTGGGATGGTGGAACCCAATATATTACCTCCTTAAGTGACTGGGCTACCATTATCTCATCAAACGTAAGCTCTCTTCCTTCTAGTACTGCCTGATGTGACATGAGGTTCAACCGGATCATTACTGCTAGGTCACTCCTTGTCAGCATTGTATTTTCCACGCAAAGCTTCTCCAACTCCACTCTTTGTTCTGGCGTAAGTATGTTCTCATCAAAAGACTCATCTTGAATGTATTCTTCAAACGTGTCCTCCTCTTCTTGTGGCCAATCATTGTAGTCCATGGCCATCAAAGTTAGTAAAAGTTAGTGTCTTAGACTAATAATTCAGCCGTAAACCAAAGGTGAATATTTGGTCCCCGGCAACGGCGCCAAAAACTTGATACACGAGTTTTAAACCCTTATTTCCTACTGCAAGTGCACAGCATACGAAGTAGTATTTAGGGGTCGATCCCACGAAGACCAGTTTTCACACTTTGATATATTGAGCTAAATCAAAAGCTAAGACAATTCAATGTGTTTTTGGTTTTTGTAAGTAACAAGTAATGAAAGCGAAATCGGTTGTAAGATAATATTAAACAAGCGTTAGGTCAAGGAATATCGCAGGAGATTCAGAGCAACGGATTAAACAACTATTCAGGCAATGATTAAGCATAAATCTAGAACTTAAACACTAAGATAATATCAATCCACTCTCGTGGTACCAATATCTTTGTCTATCAACCTAGAAATCCTAACTCTCGCTGGTACTAGAAATCGTAGACAAGCATTAAGGATAGGTTTAATATGTTCACAATTCTCAATACATCTACTCTCGCAGGTAATGGTTAAATTGCTCACCAATGTTCTTTCTAGCAACCTAGCAACTCTCGCTGTCTAAGTTAAACCAAATTTCATAAGATCAAGTGATCAATTCGATCTAAGCATTAAGAACAACAAGGGTGAAGATATTGATTTGAATAGCCTATTTGTGTTTAACCCTAAAGCTCATGAATTCCTTTGACAAACCTTAACCTAACTAAGAGGTCTACTCAGACATGATTAAAGAAGAAAACAAAGAGATTATAAAGTTCATCATAAAAGCTTGAATAGATAATGAAAGCTGAATATAAACTTATAAGAACTTAATTAAAGCATAAACATAAAGACTGAAAGTAAAGCATAAATATAAAGACTGAAAGTAAAGCATAAATATAAAGACTGAAAGTAAAGCATAAATATAAGAACTGAAAGTAAAACTTAATTAAAGCATAAATGTATAAAGCTTAAAAGAAACTAAATAAAACTTAATAAAAGCATAAACATAAAACTTAAAACTGAAGAAGAAGCTATGCTTTGAAGCTAGAGAAGAGAGGAGGAAGAAGAAGGTGTGTTTTGAGAGTGATGTTGTGAGTCCATTATATAGGCCAAGGTGAAGGGGAGTAGGTGAAGCAGGGAACGGTCGTTCTAGGTGGAGAACGATCGTTCCCCTTGGTCGATCGAAGTAGGTGAGATGCGTGAGAGGGGAACGATCGTTCGGCTGTGTAGAACGGTCATTCCGTGGTATTTTGTCGGCAGAGTTGGTGAGGTTGGGAACGACCTGCATGGGAGAGAACGGTCGATCTCCTATTGTTGTCGGCAGGGTTGGTGAGTGAGGGAACGACCGTTCCTTGGAGGGAACGATCGTTCTCCATGGTCGTTCCATGGAAAGGAACGGTCGTTCCTTTGCTTGGCTCTCTTGTGTTTGGTCCTTTTCTCGTTTTTTCCGTCTTAACTTGACTCGAACATGTCCGTAAACGCCAAACTCCTTCGGAACTCCATGAAATCTGTAAAAACACTCAAAACAATAGAAAAGACTCGAAAAACTAACGAAAGATGCAAATCAAAACTCAAACCGAATACTAAAAACGAATCAAAATACGTTAAAAACACGTAATATCAAGGTGGGGAAGACTCGGATGTCGGGGTGGCTGCCCAGCCTGAGTGTACCTGACGAGGTACGGTTTTGACAGCGTCTGGAAGAGGAAGGACGGGGCTGGGGTCTGGAAACACTTGTGCGAAAGCCGGTGTATGGCCTTGTTTTTGATGTTCCGGCTTGACGGTCTTTGTGATAGTCAATTGCAGTGTGTTCACAGGGATTCACACCATGCTTTGAGATCTCAGTGCCCACGTGTGATATACATTGTGATAACGCGGTTTTCAGAAGGATGCAGAGGCATCAGAGGAGTGCTGGTGCACTCAACAGACTAACGTTGTTTTGTGCTTCGGCTATTTACTTTTATGTTGATTCGGCTATATTGATTGATTGCTTGTTTGATTATTTCATTTATCGCTTTGTTTTAAATCTCCCGTGTGAGTGCTGAAACTCACTGGGTAATCTTATGATTGCTCACTCTTTTCCCCTGTTTCCACCTTTCAGGAGCCCTTAGCTTGGTAGCATGGTTTTGTTTAGGATTGGCGCGCTTTTCTAGGTGTTCCAGTGGTGTTTAGGAAGTCCAGGAGTTTCTAGGGTGATGCCAGTATCTTATGTTGTACTAGACTATGCTGTTTTCAAATCCGCGGATAAACGTATTTGTGTATTCGGTTTTCTTGAATTTCATGTGATATTAAGACTTAGAAAACTTAAGTTATGAATGAAATGAAGTATGTTTTGGTTTAAACTTCCTTGCACTTTATATTTGAGTCTCCGCTGATATGTATGGTTTGTCCGAACTTGTTCACAACTCGAGACCGAAGTACGGGTTGCAAAGCCTTAGGCCGAGGTCGAGAGGTAAACGGAGTTAGGTATTGGGACGGTTCTGTTTTCGGACTTAGTCCTGGAATGAGCTGACTCGATACTTAACCCCGTACTGTGGCATCTCCGGGTTGGTTAGGCTGGAGGGTTGGTCGTTCATGTTCTTGTTTGATTGTTGGGCGGCCAATCCTGTCTAGTCCGGTTCGGGGGTGTTACAGACGAGGCACCAGATTGTTGAGCCTTTGATTAGAACAGAAACCGAAGTCTTTCTAATCTTGATAACATTACTCCCTACATCAAAACCACAACAACACAAAGCAGGTGGAAACATGAGACAAACAAACTCCATAACGGAGGAAAATGGACAATGAGTATCCAATAAAACCCAAATCAGAGATGGAGATATCATAATCTAGACCTTCAAGCTGCCACAAAATACTAGAGATCAAACTCGATAATCCGGGAATGAAACTGCATAACACAGTAAAGGGTCTGCATAACGCAGGAAAGGATCTGTATAACACAGAAAATGGTCGCACACAAGCGAAAGGCAAGCCACCAGAGGGTACAAAGGGTAATGACGCTACCTCTACGATGGATTCAGATTGTTTCAAGCAACCAACCTGAGCGACACAGAGCAGGACTTCGCTGGAGCTCTGGTTTTGAGCTTGACTTCCACGCTAAGAGAGCTTGAGAGGAGTAGACGCCAAAGTATGGATCTGGAGGATCAGGAGGCTCAGGCGTTTCCGGAGGGTCGAGTGAAGAGAGCGTTGCGGCTAGCTCTGGGACACCAGAACTTGACGACAAAAGCTTGAAGGGACAGAAAACACGAAGTGAGAAGTTTTGGCCGTAACCGTTAGGGGACAGAAAACACGAAGAGATACAGCATGCCTCAACCTTAATCGAGGTCTCAGGTACAGCTTTTTGGATCTTAGATCTGGAGAGACACGGAGCAGCGGTGGTTTTGGAGGAGGGAGGAGGAGGGGGAACAATAAAGATGGGCCAGCACCGGTCACAAATGCCATGGGAGCAGGAGCGGAGGAGCTAAAGCGCCAGAGGAGGAAGAAACAGACCTGGATTAAGGCGAGGCGGCCATGGAGAAAGGCTTCGGCGGCTGCATCGGGATGAGGGCTAGAGGGAATTTTTTTTAGGGCGAACTCTTCACGCGTTTTCTTTCAGTAGCAATCGATTTCTATGTGATCAATCAAAAAGGAAATTTTTCAATTTCAATTAAGGCAATTTTCCAATTTCTATTAAGCAACCTAACATGCGATTTCTAGGTTGGTTTTTAAACAAGTAATTTTCCAAATTTAGTTAAGACAATTTCCAATTTAATCCTATCATGCAAGATCTATGTTCTCCACAATCGATTTTATCAATCAACAAATTTTAAGGTCCGATTTTATTAAAACATGCAACCGATTTCAAATTGAGAGATTTGGCTCAATATGTTAGATTGAAAAAAGAATTTGTCCATCTATGCTTTTAGTGAATAAAATTGTCCATATATGATTTTAATTAATAGAAATCCTATCATACCCTCTTAAATTAAAAAAAATATTTTTTTTAATTAATCTAATTATTTTAACTAATTTTTTTAAAAAAATTAAAAGACAAATAAAAAATAAAAAAATAAATATAACCTAAATCCTTTTTCCCTTCCCATCCCCGACATTCATTCCCGTCACCCTTCTCCACACACCGACCAAAACATCTTCACCGGCGAAAGCATCTCCGGCGACGGCGTACTTTCTCCGGCGTCGACGTCTTCTCTCCGGTAGCTTCACCTTTGTTTTTTGTTTTCTGTTCCTAGTTTTTTTGTCTCCAGTTTCTGGGTTTTTGATTTTGTTTACTTGCTTACGGATTTATGAATTATTAGAGTGATTAGAGTTGGTAGACAAGTTAGAAGACTATGAATTTATGAATTGTTCTTTGATTTGGTTATGATAAAGCTATAGCTGGAAAACGACTATTTATATTGCAGTATCAGAGAACCTTTGGATCCTCTTCTCAATTGATATATCAGTCAGACATTGTTGAGATTATATTGCGTTAGGATTAGTGAAAGTATTGTTTTGATATTCCTTTTAACTAAAAAGAAGATTGAAGAAACGTGTGCTGCTATTGCCAGTTTTTGCTCTCAAAGTTTATAGGTTTATAGATACATTTTATCTTTTGATTCTTGTTGACTTGTTTTCATTACTACCTCTCAAGTTTAAGTATCGGTTTCTCCACGTGGACATGCTATTTTCAAACAGTTTGCAGGGAACATCTTTTGTAAAGTGTTTTCTAACCTCACCAAAGAGAATTGTACCATAGTCACCATTACCCTGCCTTCAGGTTTCTTCATCTCAGCAGACACTGCTGTATTTCTTGCTTTTTTTTAGTTTTCTACCATTGCATTCTCCTGTGATATATGTGGAGCACATATTTTACGGTCTAGGTGGGGCATGAACATCATTGAATGAAAAAGGTCCTTTTTTGTGGCATGAACATCATTGAATGAACATCATTGAACGTCATGTCTTTATATAAAAATATAGTCTGTAAGTGGTATTGTGGAGCGTAGACATTAAATTGTTATACATATAGCATTATTTTATATATTAACTTAGGTTTTTTTTTTGGTCATTTGTAGGTATGGATTTGTAGTTGCCAAAAGTATTGTATAAACTATATAGGGCATGAGGTGCTAGTTACGCAGATTAATAACACGTGCACAATGAGTTTTTTGGATAAATTGAAGAAACATCTGCCACGAGAGTACAATGAAGTGAAGAAAGATCCTGTGTTTGCGAAGATAATTTCGATTCATGACAACTGTCTGGGCTATTCCGCAAGGTTGATACACAGCTTTGTATGTAGGATGTTGGTCACTGATAAATTACATGGGCTTTGGTTTCAGTTCCCCATCAACCTTAACACCACTGTTGTTGCTTTTGAAGTTATCATTAATGATGGTCGGTTTTGCAAATTCTTTAGATGATGCCTCTTTCTTGTGATCAATATCAACTTTGCTCGGTTGATTGCCAATTGTAGCTTCAAATGTGACAAACAAACATGTGGACGAAAACTTCTTATCATACCCCAAAAAATTCTTCACTTGCCTATCATTTGTGATAAAAACTGGAGGAACTTCCAAGTTTTTGATCAAATCAGCTGGTATGTAACTCAACCGGACACTGGCAATATTATGTTCCATTTCATAATCCTTTAAAACCATAACCCGCAACTCATTCAAAGTTATACTAGATTCTAGAGATAGTAGTCTACCTCCATTGGCATCAGCACTGAAACCAGGGACGGATGCAGAAAAATATTTCGTATGGGGCACAAATATTTTTTTATATAATAAAATTAATTAAATAATAATTATGTAATATACTCTAAATAAAAGATTCAAATAAACTTTTTAAATTATTAAAAATATTTCTAGTGATTTTAAAATTTTTTACATATTTTTGAACTTTAAAATAAATTATATAGATTTTAATAAAATAGTTTTTATTTAAAATATTTATATACTGAACAAATCATAAAATTGGCTAGGTTTACTATATACTGCCTCAAATAATATATATATATATATTATATTAGTTACTTTAATAAATTTAAATTAATATGTAAGTGTACAAATTAATATGTTACAATGAAATGAAAAAATATAACATGCATATCAAAATTTAGAAAAAAAGGAACCATGATAAAAAATTGAGAATATGGAATAACACCAAAACAAATTGAAATATGGATAGATATAGAAAGTGTAAAAGGAGTTTTGATCAAGAAAAAGAAAACAAAATTAAACAGGAGCATAAAATATAGAACAAGTGACTATAAATTCAATCTGGGACATTTTTAACTATTTAAACTATCTAATGTTACATATATATATATATAATGGCTAGTCATGAAAATTTGAGAATGAGTATGGGGCACGTGCCCCAACTCCCCCAACGTACGTCCGTCCCTGACTGAAACTCCACCGCTTATCCACAATAGATTTCCAAACACCACAACTTATATAGATATCCATCTTTAGCAGAAAAATGAGAAACCTGGTGGAAAAAGATGATAGATGGCAGAGAAAAATGGAAGAAAGAAGAAGAAAACAGAGAAGGGGAGGGGAGAAAGCGTTAGCCGTAGAGAGAGAGAGAGAGAGAGAGAGAGAGAGAGATATTTTTTTGAAATATTTAGTAAATATTCTGTTTAGATTTTATTAGATTTTCGTAGAACATACATTCTAAAGTAGGTAGAACGAAGACAAAAGGTTAGAATACAAATTCTAAATACCGTAGAATATAGAAGGACGGCTAGATTACACATTCTAGACATAGGATACAAGAAGAACGTATTCTAACCTAGGTAGAACAAATAGTAATACTCAGAATACGCAAACCAACTTAGGTAGAACAAAGAGTAATACTTAGGTAGAAATTAAACCCAAGGTAGAATATGTATTATTGTTAACGTAGAACTAAGTGAAATAGGTAGAACACATATTCTAATCAAGGTAGAACAAGAGCAAGACTCAGAATACATATTCTACCTAACTTTTTTCCTAGAATATGAATTCTAGCTGATGCAGAATAGGAAACAAAATATTTTAAAAAAATATTTTGTTTGTAAAAAAATTGTAAAAATATATTTTTCTGACTTTTTATTTACATATTATTTTTATTTCGATTTTTATATATTTTAAAACAAGTTATTTTATATTTTTAAATTTTAATTAATGGTAACATAGTCAAAATCAAGCCAAAAGTACTAAAAGCATAGATGGACAAATTCCTTTTCAATGTAACCTATTGAGCCAAATCTCCCTTTCAAATTCATGTTTGATCATGCAATTCCAAGTACAAATAGGATTAGGGTTCATTCGATTTTCAAATAGTCATGCGATTTCAATTCATCATGCATTCAATCAATCCAAGCAAGCAAATCGATTTTTAGGGTTTGATATTATCATGCATAAGATCAAGTTCGAATTAGGTTATGCAATCAATCAAACTGGACAAGCAATCCGATTTTAAGAGACTATTATTGTTTAGGTTCAATTCGATTTCAGGTTCTTAAAAGATCAAGCAATTAGAACAAACAAGAATCGATTTTAGGGTTTGATATCATTAGGTCCGATTTCGATTTTTGGTGTTCTTAGGTTTTATAGATTTGATTCTACATTTGATTTTCTTTTTGGGTTGACTGGAAAAGAACCGGAGCTAAAGACCTCGGAAACAGGATCAGCCTTTGATTTCTGCGGCGGCGACGGTTTGGAAGCTTGAGATCGGTGGCTGCTAGGGTTTATCAGAGCTTTCGTGCTGATAACATGTTGTGAATTACTTATGTTTATTGCTGAGACCAATGGTCTATATTTATACTGGTTACATCAAGTAGAGAAAAGGAAATACTACTTATATATGAAAAAGGAAAAACTCTACTATTCATAATGGGCTTAGGAATCGATGGCCGCCTATGGTCTAATGGTGGATTGGGCCTTTTGGTCTTCGGGCCGTAATGGAGGTGCGTGCTCTAGAACTGGCCGGTTATGGAGATCCAACCTCAATGGATTATAACAATCTGCGTTTTGATCGATCAGAACTTATGTTCGCATTTTTTTTTAAAAAAAATTTCAATTGATTTTTAAATTAGGCTATGTCTAATTTTGTAATATCAAGGGTGGAAAACTTTTTTTTGGGATATAGTAGATTTGAGTTTCACCAGTAGGAGCTATTGAAATCATGTCTTAAATAGAAAATATAAATTTCATGTTGGTGTATAGATTAGGGTATTACAGCCATTCGCTCGAATAATAGGCCTTTATAAACACTGAAAATTATCGGCGTTAGATTTACACTATTGCCACCGTCGTAACCGCCGCTTGATCCAGGTGTCTCCTTCCCAAACAACCCCTCGCTCGCCGGAATCTGTCGCTTACGATTCTTCGGGTACGCTCGATTTCAAAGCTATTGCCTGATCTTTCTTCTGAGGTTTCCTATATTACAGTTATACGATCTGACTACTACTTCGTATATATCGACGTACTTTTCGCCTTTTGTTTCCGCTCTGTTTCACTGTTTTGCAAATTTTTCAATCGAAGTTTTGTAGCATTTGGTCTCTTTCGTGCTTGTGTTACAGTTTGAACAATGCTTCACTCGTGGGATTGTAATTTTCACCACGTTTCATTATGAAGTACAGACTGTTGAAATTGAGAGTATATAAATCGATCAGTTTGATCACATTTATAGTCAAAGGGGAGAACTTTGGATTGGCCAAGTGTTCTAAGATTCATTAGTTCATGTAGAGTTTCAGAGAACGGTCAAAAGTCTCTCTATTTTTTTTTTTTGAGTAGAAGCAAGTGACATTGTCGAAGATTAGTTTATGTTTGCTGTTGAATTATCATTAGGTTTTAACCTCGTAAAAGGTAGTTCTTGGATCATGATCAAAGATATGAAGCTATTAGATTGTGAGAAATATTCTGGTTTCTCACAATATCCTCTAACTCCAGCGCATTCTTTGAATCATGTCACTATGTCAGACACATGAACTCTGAGGTTAACGTGTGCTCTATGATTCTTGGATCATGATCAAAGCTACGAAACTCTTAGGTTGTGAGAACTATGCTGATTCTACAATCTACACAGTATCCTCTGACTAGCAGTTTCACTGAATCATGTCAGAAACATAAACTCTGTGGCTAATGTGTCCTCTATGTTTCTTGGATCATGATCAAAGATATGAAACTCTTAGGTTGTGAGAAAGATTCTGATTCTACACAATATCCTCTAACTCCAGCAGTTTCATTGAATCATGTCATAAACATAAAATCTGTGGTCAATTTGTGCTCTATGTTTCTTGGATCATGATCAGAGATATGAAACTCTTAGATTGTGCGAACTATGCTGATTCTACAATCTACACAATATCCTTTGATTCCAGCAGTTTCATTGAATCAAATCAGATACATAAACTCTGTCGTCAATGTGTGCTCTATGTTCGTCAGTTGTAATTTTGTTTAGGATCATGATCAAAGATGTGAATATCTTAGGATGTGTTCTTCCGTTTTACTACTGTCTTGTTTCACATCTGTCACAAGCATAAACTCTGTATTTGATGCTGTGTTTATCAGTTCCACTTTTTAGTAGAATTGTTGATTGTTCGGGAGGAGTCTTGTGAAGTGTATTCTAAGTTCTATTTCTCACTGATTATAGGTTGTCAGATGGGGAGGGTTAATGCAGAAGGAGTCCATTATCGATATGGAGATCGCCAGTACGCCCTTAAGAATATTGAAAAGACTATTAGCAAAGAGAACCAGGAGAAGCGTCGTAAGAAGGCTCTAAAAGGAGAAGCTTTTAAAGGTGTGACATGTCCTGTCTGTCTCGAGATCCCACACCACTCGGTCGTCCTTCTTTGCTCATCATACCACAAAGGGTGCCGTCCTTACATGTGTGCAACAGGAAACCGATTCTCAAACTGTCTAGAGCAGTACAAAAAGGCGTATTCAAAGGATGAGAAAAGCAGCAATTCGACAGAGCTAATGTGCCCGCTCTGTAGAGGTCAGGTGAAAGGCTGGACTGTTGTGAAAGATGCGCGGAAATATCTGAATTCTAGGAAAAGGGCATGCATGAAAGAGGACTGTTCGTTTTCAGGAAGCTACAGACAGCTAAAGAGACATGTAAAGGCGGTTCACCCGAGAGCTAAACCAAGAGCTATCGACCCTGTGATGGAGGAGAAATGGAAGAAGCTTGAAGTTGAGAGAGAGAGGAGTGATGTGATTAGTACAGTGTTGGCGTCAACACCTGGTGGTAGAGTATCTGGAGACTATGTGATCGAGCCATACTATAGTAATTCTCGAGGCTTTAGTGTTCGTCGGGGCTATAGTATTCCTCGAGCTCGGGGATATGCTATTAGGAGAGAAAGATCATGACATTAAAGGTTTGTACTTTTTTTTTTTTTTGTTTGGTTCCTTGTTCATTCCATTGTCTCTCCTCTCTAATTACTCTAGGAATTTATGCTTGTTCTTGGAATCTAAGGGGGTGTTTTGGATTACTTCATTCTCTTCCAAATCATCTGTTATTGAATATGAAAATTTTGTTTTTAACATTTTTTAATTAATATTTTTTAGACAAAAAACTCGTACAAATGCACGGATCCAAATCTAATATTCAATACATTCTACTTCCTACATGTCTTACTTACTTTCCAAACTTATCAATTATAGAAAATATTTATAGACCAGTTCATGAATAATGAACCTTTTGCTTAATTGCTTCTATCTCAAGAAAAACGTACGAAACCCAAATATTGGGCCAATGGGCCTTGAGCAATTATAAATGAGCCGACAGATTAGGCCTTATAAACCCTGAAATCTCTCGGCGTAAGAGTTAACACACTCGCCACCGTTGAGACCCTTCTTCCGCCGGAATCTGTCGTTTAGGGCGTCTCCTCCGCTATCCAAGTAACCAAACAACCCTTCATCCGCCGGAATCTGTCGCTTAGGGCGTCTCCAACCCTTTTTCCCTCGGAATCTGTCGCTTCCGATTCTCCGGGTACGCTCGATCTTTAATCTCATTTTATCTCTTACGCTTTCCGAAATGGTTTTTTTATCGTCTTGGCCTTGTCTCGATCGTTGCTCTGAGAATTTAAGTATTAGGGTTATACAGATTGCTCAAGATTTGAGTTTTAGGGTATTATGTATGTTTTCCGGTGAATCTTTTGTGTTTTACGGATATTCTTTATCCTTTATCAAGATCTTTTCGCTTTTTTTGCCTTTTGCTTGCTCTCTGTTTCATAATTCTGATACTGCTTTTGCGAATTTGTCATTTTAATTTCTGCAGCTCTTGGTTTCTTTCGTGCTTAGGTTTATGTTTGAACATTGTATCCGTTTGAATCACTCTCGTGAGTTTGATTAAGCATACTTACTGTTGAAATTGAAAGTATCAATCGGTTCTGTATATTGAATTTAGAAATGAACAAGGTCGGTTACTGA
Organism: Isatis tinctoria; assembly: GCA_010577795.1. NCBI lineage: Eukaryota > Viridiplantae > Streptophyta > Magnoliopsida > Brassicales > Brassicaceae > Isatis > Isatis tinctoria. The sequence goes on from VHIU01000182.1 coordinate 56,760, forward strand.
TTTTGCATTTTGTTTATCTTTTACTGATTTTGCTTTTGGTTATAATACATTCACAAGATCTCGACTTTTTTGGCTTTTGGTTGCTCTGTGTTTCATAATTCTGATTTTTTCGTTCTAATTTTTGTTGCTGTTGGTTTCTTCCGTGCTTGGGTTGATGTTTGAACAATGCTTCGGTCGTTGTTTTCATTTTTTTTTCTTTTTTTCTTTTACCACGTTTGCTCTCGTATATGTGAAATAGTTTTAGTAATACCGGCTGTAAAGTTTGGTTTTTACATCTGAATCACTATTATTGTATAACTATGATAACTGGTGTTACTTAAATTTACTATTTTTGTTTTTCAGAGAGCAATGAGTGAAAGTCGTTATACAGTCATATGTTTTGATCATGGGGGATATTCAAAGGAAGGTGATGACATGAAATGGATTTCTGGAGAAGATCAAATTCACACTTTAGTGATGAAGACATCATTAGAAGAGGTCAGTTATAGTGGTTTGGTTGAGAGAATTTGCAGAAAGCTTATGATGGATGAAGTTACAACACAGTTGAAAATGAGTTACTTTCCTTTGGTCTTGAATCCAAAAAACCCATCATATATATGGAGTGATGAAGATGTTTTTGGTTATCTACTCCAAGTAAACAAAGATCAATGTAGAAGTCTTTTACATGTGGAGTTCATCAAAGATGTTGATCAAAATCAGGGTTGTGTGCAAGTTTCAACAGAGAACCACGAAACTTATGTTGAAGAGGAGTTGGTTTCAAGTGGTAGAGATGATAATGAATGTATGATGACTCTTTGTACGGGGGAACCATCGGAAGACCATAAGTTGCAAGACCATGTTACAGAATCCGTAGAAGGAGATGAGTATGTGTGTGAAGATACTGAAGTAAGGCCTTCTGTAGGAGATGAGCATGTAAATCTTGAATGGGATGATGGTATAGATATGGTTTTAGGCCAAGAATTTGGAAGTAAGGAAGCAGTGCAAACTCTAGTTCAGATAGCTTCACTCCATAATTGTTTCGAGTATGATACAATTAAGTCGGATACTAAGAGATATGTGATAAGATGTTCTGGAGCAAAAAATGGTTGTAAGTGGTCTGTTCGAGCTGCAAAGCATAAGAATTCAGATCGTTTCACGGTTAGTACTTACAACAAGTTGCATACATGTTCTCGAGTTACTACAAGTGCAAGCCGAAATAGAAGGAGAGTCACACCACGATTAGTTGCATCTGTTTTGGCCGAAGATTATCCAGGTCGTTTTGATACTCCAACTCCAAAAAGTCTTATGGATATGGTTCAAGGAAAGATTGGTGTGAATGTATCGTACTCCACAGCTTTGAGAGGAAAAAACCTAGCTGCTAATGATGTGCGAGGAAGTCCAGAGGAGAGTTATCGTATGTTGTATCCTTATATGCACATGCTAGAGTCCATGAATCCGGGTACACGAACTTGTGTTGAAATAGATGAGGAAAATAGGTTTAAATATCTATTTTTTGCTTTGGGAGCTTGTATAGAAGGATTTCAAGCGATGAGGAAAGTCATCATTGTGGATGTAACACACCTGAAAAATGTGTATGGTGGAGTTCTTATTGCTGCTACATCTCAGGATCCTAATGATCATCATTATCCACTTGCTTTTGGTGTAATTGATGGTGAGAAAGAAACAAGTTGGAAATGGTTCTTCAATCAGTTGAAAGCAGTAGTAACGGATGTCCCTGAAATGGTGTTTATCGCGGACATAAATGCGGGTTTGATCAAGTCCATACATGAGGTGTTCCCGTTGGCAAAGCATAGGTATTGTATATGGCATTTATCCCAGAATGTGAAACTAAATGTTGCTAAACACAGAGATACATGCGCTAAAAAGTTTAGAGATTGCGCTCATGCTTATACCGAGAGCGAGTTCATTACACTTTATGGTGCTTTTAGGACAAAGTACCCTGCTTGTGCTGCGTATCTAGACAGAAGTGTTGAAGCTAAATATTGGGCAAGATGTTATTTTCCGGGAGAATGGTACAAGATCGATACCACCAACTGTGCAGAGTCTATTAACCGTATTTTGGTACAAGCAAGAAAGTACTCGTTATTGCCAATGATTGATGTGATTGTGGCCAAATTGGCTGAATGTTGGAACGTTCGTAGGAAGAGTTCCGCAGAAATACCAACCACCCAAAAGCTAATACAGCAGAACAATTTGGTGGAACAATGGTCATGGATATACAGCCGGACAATTTACCCGGTGCCTCATATGTCTGACTGGACTGTTTCCGATGATATACGAGCACAAGAAGTGTTGCCTCCACATTATGAAAAAAGAAAAGAAAAACGCAACAAACAAGATTTCCATCAGTTGGACAACACTGTGGAAAAGGAAAAGGAAGAGGACTGGGATGCAGGTATGAATGGTTTCATTTTCTCTGTTTTTTTGTTTATATCCCTTAAATCGATTCATTTTCTCTGATTTTTGCAGGATTGTCTTGTTGATAGCAACAGGAACTGAAAATTTTGCCAAAAACGTAAGTTAAATCTGACTAGCTAAGTTTAATTGACTTAGCAAAGCATAGTGTTCTAGAGCTGATGGGTTTAGGGTTTGAATCTAAGAGAACGAAATAAGGTTATTATGTTGACTAGATTGATTCAATTGTCTTATGTGAAAGAGATAATACAGTTGATAACGAGTGGTAGTTTTATCATCGTCAGGATACTTTATGGTATATTGTTGATAACCTTTTCTTGTTTGTGATTTGTTTCAAAGACGTTCAAGCTTTGAAGGAATGCCATGGAAAGAGAACCAAGACAGAGATGAGGAGAAGCTACTCTTTGATTAGGAAGTTACTAATTAGTTAATACAGAAACCAAATTATTATTAGTGTGATCGTATGTTTACGGCTTTGTGAACGTTTTTCTAACGATTGTTCTTGTTTTGGAGATCGTAAAATACACAAGCTTTCCCACAATTTAGTTCAGCAGAAGCAAATTTCATTTCAAGTAGGTGATCGGACAGTGGAGAAGTACATAAACCAAATTATTATTAGTGTGATCTTATGTTTACGGCTTTGTGAACGTTTTTCTAACGATTGTTCTTGTTTTGGAGATCGTAAAATACACAAGCTTTCCCACAATTTAGTTCAACATAAGCAAATTTCATTTCAAGTAGGTGATCGGACAGTGGAGAAGATCTGAGAAACTGTAGCATTCTCTAAATACCTTTGGAAATGTTGATTGTTTATTAATTTTTACACATTAAATGGCCACATAATATTAGATACTCTGTGTTTATACTTTAAGAATCAATATCTGTAGTTAGAAAATAAGCAATGGGATTGATTCCCATTGGAACAAGAAGTAGTAGTTTGTACTTTTCTTTATGGGTGAATTATCTGCGGAAAAAACATTTACAAACACTTTTGAGTGACTTTTTTGTTCTTCTGTGTTGATGCATTGTAAATTTGTAATACTTGCTTCCTTTGCTTCATATCAGAGTTAACTAACTCCGTGGCGCGTTTTTGACCGATTTTTTTTCGTGCATAAATGATTTTCGCGCAGGTCAGAGCAAAGAATGCAAAATTTTTTTTTGATGATTTGTTGCTAAACTAACTTTTCATATTGTTTCCTGTGTAAACATGTTTTAAGGCGATGAGGTTTCTTACACATAAATATCGATTCGAAAACATGACTTTTTACATTTTATATGTAATTTTGATGATTTTTTTTCTTTACAAGTATAATTTTAATTATATTGTAAGAGAGTTTAACAAACTGTTAAATAAAAAATTAGTTTATAGTTCAACTCAATTAATTAGGTGGATCACTGGTTAATTCAATCCATTTATTAAATAAATAGGATTGATTCATTAGTCATTAACACAACTGATTTTAAAGTCATCGGTTGGGTTAAATTAATTGAACTATTTTCACAAAAATATTTTTGTCTTCTCTTTTAATATATAAAAATTAGAAAATACTACGCTAAACTAAATATTCAAACAACATATGGATATATTCAATACTGTTACGACCGCTTGCTTCCCTTTTATCAGATTCATCAAGACTAACAGTATAATTTTAATTATATTGTAAGAGAGTTTAACAAACTGTTAAATAAAAAATTAGTTTATAGTTCAACTCAATTAATTAGGTGGATCACTGGTTAATTCAATCCATTTATTAAATAAATAGGATTGATTCATTAGTCATTAACACAACTGATTTTAAAGTCATCGGTTGGGTTAAATTAATTGAACTATTTTCACAAAAATATTTTTGTCTTCTCTTTTAATATATAAAAATTAGAAAATACTACGCTAAACTAAATATTCAAACAACATATGGATATATTCAATACTGTTACGACCGCTTGCTTCCCTTTTATCAGATTCATCAAGACTGAACATGAACACACATCTTAAACACCACAAGGCATAAAGTAAGAACTCACAGATTTTTTTTTGGGGGGGGGGGATAAGGTACCCCAGCCTTCCACTAGAACCAGTCAAAATAGGTCTCAAGTGTTTACACAAGACTCCTAAGCTGATTACACATCAACCAGTCTTACAAGGATTTAGGAAGAAGAAGAAGAAGAAATTAACAGGAGAAGAGGAACAAAAGACTAGCAAAAGATAAACAATGAAGCACCTCTCTGTCTCTCCCGTTACGTCTCCCCTTGCGTCTCACGGTTCGGTTCAAAGGCTCAGACCTAGCCGCCTTTCTCCTTATATGCCAACGAAGAAGAAGATAAGTTTATAGTGTGGGAGCTCTATAGTGAAGCATCTCAGAAATTTATCAAAAAAAAAGAAGAAGATAAGTGTGGGAGCTCTCTCACGTGTAAGTCAAACGTTTGACACAGTCCTTGGAGAAACTCCAACGCAGCTAGAGTCTTTAATAGACTTAGCTAATTCTTCTTCTTTAACACTTCCATCTTCGAGTTGAATCATAACTCAACTTCTCTGAATGTGGAGAGGTAAAGAGTGTTATGGTTCCTGGGGACGGAAATGGTGGTCGCAACAGGTTTGTTTGTGGCTTCTTCCTTCCAAATCTCAAGTTATTGACTAGCCTTGGGTTTTCGGGTATTTTGTTCAGTTTCGTGTAGGAACCGATCGGCTCAATAGGTACTTATATTTTCTGGTTCGGTTCTGGTTTGGTTTCTTTCGGTTCTGGTTCAGTTTGGTTCCATAATTTGAAAAATACCCGAAATTTTTGGTTCTCCTACGGTACTAGGTAATATATATATCGGAAATAAAACGTAAATACCCAAATTAGTTACAATCCACTAACAAAAGTTCAAAGAAAACCACAAAGTAAAAACCAAAACTACAAAATGAAAAATTTAAAAACCAAAACGAAAATCACATAGTTTTTCAAGTTTGATAAACTAATATATTAATATGCATATATAGTTGTATATTATCGGTTCTTTGGTTCTTCATTTCGGTTTTAAGGTAGGAATCGGAATTGAACCTTTTTTATGATCCAATAGATACTATAGGTGGAACCGAAACTACACGAACCTCTTTTATTCTTCGGTTCCGGTTCTTCGGTTCCAATTACTTATGCCCATGCCTATTATTGATAACTAGACTAGGACTGCGTGATAGGCGGATGTAAAAATAATATTTGGAATCTAAAATTGATAAACCGCATAACATATTTATTTTAGATTTTAGATTCATATTTGCGTTAAATTATTTAAAACTATATTCTGTAACTCACACTTGAGAAATTCGAGAAACATGTAGAAACAATTTTTCTAAATAAACAAAATATTAAATTACTTCTTGACACAAAAATATTATATTACTTAGCACATATTTCAATGAATTAAATATAAAAAATTTCAAATTTGTAACCTTAAAAATGAAAATAGTTTAATGTTGAAACTTAAATTTGTTCATATATAATCGACTGATTGGAAGCGAGAAAAGAGGGAGAAAGGAAACTAGAAGAAGACTGTCCATAAAATCAGTACTTGGTTGAGTAAAAGTCCATGTGTCCTTAGATCGATATTCCTTCGATGAGACTGCACTTAAAACTAAATAAGGTCAGCAATGGGGATTTTAGATCACTCTTATAGGTTGTGGTTTGGAATCTGGATGGTTAGTAAGTCTGCGGAAAACTAGAGAGGTTCTAACTTAAGTTGGTATTGTTTGATGTGGCTTTATTCTGATGTTGGTTGATTCAGTGTTCTAAAGATTAAGTGAGTTCTTCTATTTTCAAACCACTTTCACAGGTCTACTCTTCTGTTTTGCTTGAGGGCAAGCAAAAGCTAAGTATAGGGGAGTTGATATATCATGGCTTTTAGTGTTTTTAGCCATGATATAAGTCTTATTTGTAGTCTTTTTAATGTTTTTGGAGTCTTTTACATGTTTAGTTATGTTTGGAGCTTAATTGGAGATTATGGATCATTCTGGAGCTAAATAGGAAGTTGTACTGAAGAATGCAACTCGGAGTACACTTTTGTGCTTGGTGTCGATCGACACCCATCGGGACTTCACATATCCGATTTTTTGAAAAAAAAAAGAAAAATTGCCCAGAAGTTTCATATATTTGGAATTAAGTCTTTGGTCGAGTTTTTATGATATATTTATTATTTTATGGTCATTGTTTAGACCAATCTATTATTCTAAACTAGAGTTTTGGAAAGAAGAATTCAGACTCCTTCAA